>PVKU01010212.1:0-54168 GCA_004027475.1 Anoura caudifer
GTGCCCGTCCGAACCTCCGCTTTTTCCTGCCGCGACTCCGCCCCTCTTACCGGTCTGGATGAATCGTTGTTGGACTTCCAAACAGTTTGATTTTCTGAGATCTGGTTGTTTTCTTGTTTCTAAATCTTTGTTGTCCTTAATTTGGTTGTGAGAAGAGACACAGTGCGTCTGCCTATGCCTCCATCTTGGCCGGAACTGTTCTATTTATTTCTTGTTGGCTGAATAGTTTAATCCTTTCTCTGTGGCCATAATTGTTTTCTTGGTTTATCTTCCAAGATTTAAAAAAAAAAGAAATAATATATATCTTCCCAGACTACTCATTAGAAAAAGAAAAGAGAATATTGTAAAGCTCTTTGGATTAATATTAAAATATCCACAAGGGCTTCTCTGAGCTTGTAATCGGTCCTTCACAAGTCGCCTACACTAATGACTTAATGATGTTTGGCCAGGCAGGGAGCAGAGAATCTGGTCCAAACACTAGAATATTTTCAATATTGAGAATTAATTTCATAGCAATTCTGTGCAAGTATATCTCTAAAAAAATCCCAGAAAGCTACAGCTTGCAAACACATTTTTATGAAATATCAATATCACAGCCAATATGAAAGGACTCTCCACAACACACAACTGAATATCCTGCTGAAAGTACCTAACGGGAGTTGTAGGCAACGGATGCCACTAGGCCTGGCACAAGTTGGGATGTAAGAAAAGGACAGTGACATTTCACCTGCAAATTACTAGGAAGGACAGACACTCCCTCCTGCCCTCTGAAGCTCATAAGGTTATTCTTGTGTTAATGACCTCATACAACAGACAGAGCCAGTTTTTCTGCTTTTGTTTCCTGTAGAATGATTTCCCTAAAGCCAATGTTGGGCAAAATGCCACTAATACAGCCATAAAGCCCCTGCAGTGCTTGAGGGGGAGGCAAGAGATAGAGGGTTAGGTGGTAATCAAGCTTACAGATTAAAGCTTACTAAAGTACAAGATGAGCACAAGCTCCTGGTGTTTATTAACTCTTCTAGTGCTGAGCACACCGGCCCCACTCTCACGGCACAACACACAAAGGTGTTTTCATCGATGGACCTCGAAGGCTGGCCTGCTTTAACTTTATGCTTCCAAGGGCTGCATCTCTACTGGAGTTTTCTTAGGTATCAACCACAATCAGGCAACAGTTCCCACTTTTCTACGCGACACTGAAATTATTCACACCTGCAGACAATGAAATTTTTCTGTCCAGGTACTGACATCTGTGAGGAGCAAGTGCTGTAGGCACTATATTAGACATAGAAAAAAAAGCGTCTTTTTTTGTGACAGAAGGAGGCTGGAGTAGGAAAACATTAACATAACAACAAAAACCAAATGAAATCAAAGCCATTTTAAGAACAACAACAGCCCTGGCTGGTGTAGCTCAGTGGATTGAGCGCGAGCCTGTGAACCAAAGGATCATGGTTCGATTCCCAGTCAGGACACATGCCTGGGTTGCAGGCCAGTTCCCAGCAAGGGATGCACGAGAAGCAACCATACATTGATATTTCTCTCCCTCTCTCCTTCCCTTCCCCTCTAAAGATAAATGAATAAAATGTTTAAAGGAATTAAAAAATATTTAAAAATAAACAAAGAACAACAACAAAAAGACAAAATTTGATTGTAACTTAATAGTTTATAGTAGGACCTTCTCTACTAATACACCCCCATGGAGGTGTTCTAAGGATTAATTTTTTTCCATCATAAAACATGCTAATGTTAGCTGGGTTGGCCCATTTTACCAGCAATGCATCAGTCACTAAGTGCATTACACAAAACACACAACTCTTTTCTCCACCTTGAACTCCCCAGCCCAAGTCAAGGGAAACTAGTCAAAAATTTTTAGAATTTAACAACCATAGAACTTCTAAAGTAATCTAATGCTCATGACTTTGCAAACCTCTAGTATCTCCATGTAGCATATATAAGCTTCACTCCTTATTTCCACTTTTTGACATCTAGAAGGGCTATCCCTAGGTTGTTAAATTTGGGGCTACTAATCCTTGAGGGATAATGATTTAATTTTAGGCCACAAAAATTTCCCACTGCTATTTGACAAATTATATTCCTTCACCCTCACAACTCACTTAAAAGTTATGTAAATTACCCAGATGAACAAAAACAATTTACGATTATAACATTGTTAAATGAATTAAATAACAATGACTACAGCTTCCCAATTATAGCTTGAGACAGATAAATTTATACTTTATTGATAGAGGGAGTAGAAAGCCCTAATCGCCAGCCCAGTCTGGTTTCTGTAGGGTAATGACCCATCTCTATATTCATAACAACAATCTCATTCATCATAATTCACATTAAAAAAAAAAGAACTCTCGTCAGGCTAATGGAGGAAACGTGTGAAAAGTGATTGGCTGGGTAAAACTCTGTATGCAGCTGGAGGGTCCTAATTGATTACATTGTGCTGCAACTAAGCTTTCTGCCCAGTACAACAGATCTTTATCTAACTGCATTTCAATTGATTTTCACTGATAGTCTTCTTTCTTATGTCTAAGGCTTAAAGTCCTAAACTAATAAAAGGATAAAAGACTTTGCAATACAGATTTTGAAATATAATGTCCAAGCAGGACTTTCAGGGAATAAGATGGCAAACCGAGGTGTACAGCACATCAAACATTCAAGAGCCAGAACCTGTCAATTTGGAGGTAGTTGAAAAAATGTTTAGGATTTGAGTCTGTATTTCAGAGTCCAAAAGAAAAGCATTAACCTTAATATTCAAAGATGCAAGTGACTAATGTTTACTTTATTTTAGCATGCAGAAATGTAAGACAAAAGATTATTCATTTAGTAGCTATGACATGTGTTGTTATGTAATATATCCCTTCTATTGGTTTGGTAAAGAATCAAAATGCTGTGGATTTGGTATTCTCGTTACATAGTGATGGGTTTGAAAACAAGGCAGGTACAATGGCTAGATGATGTTTAACTTCCAGGTAAAAACCTACTGGGTTGATTGGAACACTAAAGTAAAACTCTCAAAATAGCATTGCTGCACAGATTTTGAAATAAGGGCATTCATTGCCATCCTTAATAACTCAACAGTTTAATTGACATAAAACAAAGTGTGCATATTTGAAGGCTAAAATATGATGCTTTGGCATATGTATACACCCATGAAACCATCACCACAATCAACCATCACCACCATCAAGATAATGGAACACATCCATCACTGCCAAAGGTATCTTCAATACTCCTTTATAATCCCTCTCTCCCCTCAGCCCACTTCTATATTTAGGAAACCATTCACCGGCTTTCTATTATCATAGATTTATTTGTTAGCATTTTCTAGAATTTTATATGAATAAAACCATTTGGTATGTACTTGTTTGGTCTGATTCCTTTTCATTAATTATTTTGAGATTCTCTCATGTCATTAAATTTATAAAAAATTCATTCCTTTTTATTGTTGAGTTGTATTCCATTTTATGAATGAACACCAATTTGTTTATCCAAGTAATTGTTGATGGGCATTTGAGTTGCTTCCCAATTTTAGCTACTATGATATGGCTATAGATAAATTTTGATGTGTGAGTCTTTGTACAGACACATGTTGTCGTTCTTCTTAGTTAAATATTTAGGAGCGGAATGGCTAAGTCATATAGTCGGTATAATGTTTAAGATTTTAAGAAACTGGCAAATTGTATGATTCCATATTTCCAACAGTAACATATGAGAGTTTCAGGTGCTGTATGTTCTTGCCAAGACTTGGTAAGGCCGGTATTTTTAATATTAGACAATCTAATAAGTGTGTAGTGGTATCTCATTAATGTTTTAATTGGCAGTTCCCTAATGACTAACGACATTGAATATCTTTACATATGCTTATTTGCCATCTGTGTTTCCTCTTCAGTGAAATCTATTCAATCCACTTGCCCAGTTTTTTTATTTGGTTGTTTGTTTCTTACTCTTGAGCTTTTATTTATTTACATATTATGGATAAAAGTCTTTTATCAGATATGTGGTTTGAACATATTTCCTCCCAATGTGTGGTTTCCATTAATATTTTCTCCCAGGGTAAAATATTCTATTAATAGTATTATTATAAGAACAGATGTTCCTAAGTCCAATTTATCTTTTTTTTTTTCTTTTACAAGCCACACTTTTGGTGTGGAAACTAAGAAACTAAACTTTCATCGATTTTCTTTACTATTTTTATTTAATTGATTTCCACTTTGATTCTTATTCTAGTTAAGATGGGAGCTGAGGTTGCTGATTTGAGATCTTTCTTCTTTTCTAATACTATAGGCATTTAGTGCTATAAATATCCCTCTAAATACTGCTTTGGTGCACCCCACAATTTCTTTTTTTTTACTGAGGATGACATTTTATTTACAACTGAAATGGTAGGAATTCAAAATTAACATCCTTGCCCGTGGGCTTCTTAGGGACAACAGAACGCTTCAACCTTGTATTCCATATTGCTCTGCTGGACTTTTCCAAATGAACCTTTGGGAGCCAGCAGCCACCCAGTTTCATGTGGGTTCTCTTGCTCACAGTTTCACTTGGGAAAACCAAGTCCTTCAGGATCATACGGTGTGTGTCTGTCAGAGTGTGGCTACTGGGGGGGGGGGCGCTTTTGCTTTTTTGCACAGCTTTCTTGAGCTGGCTTAGGCAGAATTCTCCTCTGAAAGATAGAGACAACATGCTTCCCACTAAACTTTGCCTCTAACTCATGTGCAAGCCAGACTTGGATTTTCTGGAAAGAGTTCAGTTGAACAGTAACAAAGATTATAATAGTTTCTCAACTGCCACCAACTTCAATTTCCTTGGCCACAGTGATATTCAAGTCCTGTAGCTGGGCCTTGAGGTCTGAGTTCATCTCCAGCTCCACCAAAGCCTGGGAGATGCCGCACTCGAACCTCTGGATTCTCACCTTCGGGCTTCACGATCTTGATGCGTGAACTGAACATGGACTTCTCCTTGGTGAGCAGTGGCTTGGGAGGAGCTGCATCCCACAAATTTTGATATGTTGTGTCTTAATTTTCATTAAGTTCAAAATAATTTTTATTCTATTTCTTCTTACATCCATGATTTATTTACAAGTGTTTCCAAATACATATTTGGGCATGTTCCCAAATATCTTGTGGTTATTGATTTCTAATTTAATTGTAGTGTGGTCACAGAACACATATTGTAGGATTTAAATCCCTTAAGTTTATTGAGGCTTGCTTTATGACTCAGTATATGGATTATTATAGTAAATATTTTGTGTGCACTTGAAATGAAGATAATTCTGCAGGTGATGGGAGGTTTACATATATTTGTGTGTGTGTGTGTGTGTATATATAAATACACGTCAATTCTATTAAGTTAGTTATTAGTGTTATTCAAGTCTTCTATATATTTGATGATTCCTTGTCTATTCCTCTACCAGTTATTGAGAGAAGGGTGTTGAATCTTCAATATTGTGTGTTTGCCTAAATCTGCTTGTAGTTCATTTTTTTTGTTTCCTATGTTTTGAAGCTCTACAATCAGGTATATAAAGATAGATCTGATAGGTCCTCTTAATGAAAAAACCCTTAACATTATGAATAATCCCTTATTCTATAATATTCTTTCTTCTGAAGTCTACTCTGTCATGTAATATAACCATTGCTTTTTCTGATTAGTGTTAAAAATTGTATATTGCCATTTCCATCCCTTTACTTTTACCATGTTTGTATCTTTATATTTAAATGGGTTTCTTGTATGCAGTATATAATTGAATCTTCCTTTTTTATTGAACCTGACAATTTCTGTTTTATAACTGGGTGTTTAGGTAATTTACACTTAATATATTTTATATGGTTGGATTTCAACCTACCATCTTGCTATATTTTCTATTTGTCTATATGGTTTTTGTTCCCTTTTTTCCTTCCCTCTCTTTTTGGATTCATTAAACATTATTATTATGATTCCATTTTATCTATTTTTTTGGCTTATTAGCTATATAACTATTTGTTATATTGGTGGTTGCTTTAGGGTTAATATCATATATATTGTGACTTATCAAATCTACATTTAGGGACTATTATACCACTTCATATATAGTGTAAGAAACTTACAACATTTTTCTCTTCATCACGGGCTTTAAGCAATTTGATTACAATGTGTCTTGCTTTTAGGCTTTGCTAGGCAGTACAGTCTAGAAGTTTTGCCCACCGTAGAGGCAAAACACTTCTGAGTGTTCTCTCTATTTGCCTATCAACTATGAGATTTTTCACTTTGGCTGCTGGGAACAGAAACTATTTCCAGCCCTGAGTTCCACTGATTGTTCCTTCTAATATTTTTGGATGATTATTTCCTGGACCTTGGAAGTTTTTCATGTGTTGATTGGTACTCAGCTGAAGGCTCGCAGGAGATCCTCTGCAGAACTCTATCTGGGCATCTCTCTCTTCGACGGTGCTCTGTCCTGTGAATGCGAACACCTTGGCCTCCCCAAATTCCCAGCACCTATTCCACTCAGAAAGACTGCAGTGCTCCATCTGGATTCCCCTTTCCTACAGTACATACTGGCAATGATCCAGGCCAATTGTAACACGCACTTCATTTGTTTCCCGTCTCTCAGGGATCACTGTCCTTAACAATCTGATACCCAATAACTTGAAAATATTGTATCGTATAATTGCCCAGAGTATTTGTTTTGGGTGGAAGGGTAAGCCTGGTGCCTGCATTCACTGAAGGTCTTGTTTGTAAGATTCTATGTTTGGAATACTCAACCAGTTGATGCCTAGAAAATGAATGTTAGTTATTTCACCTTCATCAAATCACCTTATAGAAATCAAAAGGAACAAAATCTACTTTAAATGAGATTTGTAAAAAATTATCCAATATCCACAAATAACCTTTAGCAAACTTCAGTTCATCATGTTATCACCAACACAACTGTCTGCTTCTCAAATGGTCTTTAAACATCTGAGTGACAATTGAAAGAGTATATTAATGTTTCTGATTTTTAATTTTTTTTATGAAGGTCAGTACTGAGACTCTAAAGGCCACCAAGCAATCCCCCAGAGACTGCTGACAGCACAGTCAGGCTATCCATGAGCAAAACTCCAAATTAAGTTATTACACTTTTGTGCAAAGGACTGGACACATAAGTCTGTATCTTCATTCTACATTTCATAAAAATTATTAAGTTTCAAGTGATTTACCATTTTGCTTCCAGTGAAAGACTTTAAAAATCATCTAAAAGAGGATTATTAGACATTTAGGGGCAAAACAATGTATACTATCTAAACATAGGAATGAAGCAGGTATTACAATTGTTGCGGAAACAAACTTCAGATTGTAATGTCTCAAGAATCAAAATGGAAAACATCCCAATTTTTAATAGTGTGTTGGCTGAGAGCACAATGGGAATTTCTGTTTATTACTCCCTCAAAACAAAGGGCGGTTTTAGCTGATTAGGTTAAGAGCGGGCTGCCTGCCTAATCTGCCTGTGGATGACAACATCTGCATCCACACATGTCCTGAGGGGTGAAATTTCCATTTGGAGGCACTAGGAAACTAGGCAAAATGACCAGAAATCAGCTTACGCTACTCCAGATCTTTCAACATCATGTATTACTTTTAGGACATTCACTGAAATAAACAAAAGTTGTTCCAAAGCCATCCTATATTGTAATTAGAATATGGGGTATGAGAAGTATATTTACAATGACAATGTGCCCTCAGAAGAAGTTAATGAACCGAGGCTGACCTTGATCATTGACTCAGATCCTGCAGCACAGGGCAGTACCTGCTCCCTCTCCCACATGTGCCAACCTTTGCTACAACAGTAATAAATTTGCAGTCTTGATCTCTCAAGCATATCATACATTTTTTGATCCATCATTAGGCCTCAAACTTGTGGCCTAATTAAATTACCGAGGAATGACACTTTGGAATTCTAGACCATGGCAGGAGAAAAAATAAAGATAAACATTTGAATAAGGTGAGAAAATTGGGACCTAATCTTCATGCAGTCATTAATGATTCTAAGTCAATGTCCAAAATAAATTGAATTTTATTTGATTGCCTTTTATATAATTTTTACACACAAAATGCTGTGAAACCATCTTTGCAGCATGGTGATTAAATGATAAATACTAATTGTAGGAAAAAAGGGAGAAACAGAAAAGGCTCAAAGGACAAGACAGATGCACACAATAGGTGTGAACAGATTGATGTTTAGGAGTCATCAAGATCTTCCAAAGTGTAGACATTACTTAGGAAAGCCTAAAATTACTGATGGCACCCTGGCTGGTGTGGGTCAGTTGGTTGGAGCATCACCACCCCGTACACCAAAAGGTTGGAGGTTCGATTCCCTGTCAGGGCACATACCTAGGGCATGACTTCCATACCTGGTTAGGGTGCATATGGGAGGGAGCTAATCAATGATTCTCTCTCACATTGATGTTGTGCGCTCACACACACACACTCTCTCTCTCTCTCTCTGCTTTTCTCTCTAAAATCAATAAAAATATTTTTAAAAATACTGATGATGAGATTTCATTTCTCTCTCAAAAATCTAAGTGTTTACAGGTCAGAGAGAGAGCCTAGTTTAGGAAGGAGACAGTCAATGGAAAGATCTGAATTTGAAGTGTAGATATGGCAAAATTTTGCTATAGAAATTTAAGCCTGTATATTAATTTTGCTGATTTTTACCTTTTATTAAGGTGGTAGGACTAGATAAGGTCTCTATCAGTGTTACAAATCTAAGACTATGATTCACCCTTCCCTGAATACAAAGCACTTACTACCTTACTACCTGTACCATTAATTTTGCAATTGATCATATATGGCCTTGTGGTATTTCTTCATCTTGAAAGTAATTCACATGCATTCATACCTCATCTTCCCCAACTAAAGCTCCTTGAATTGAGAAAGGAACAAAGTTTCCTCATTTCCCACATGGCTAAGAACAAAGTAAGGATTCAGTAAAACTCTACCTATTTCACAAAAGAAGAACATGCTCAGAGGGCTGTAACCTAGCATCTCAAGGCCCTCTCACAAACTGCCTTTTAACTTGAGGTTGTTGGGAGGGAAGACTGATGAAGCTATCAATTATATGAGCTTCTTTATAAGATAAAAATATGCTATGAAAGAATCCAAGCTTGTTGATAACCTGCCAAAAGGAGCTCCTGGGGAGGGTGTTTCGTTTTGCAAGGATGAAAAGGAACTGAGCAGGGGGTCATCTCCTAAACTAGCAATAATAGGGGGAAATTTATCAAGAGACTCAGTTTCCTTTGTTCATTGAGAAGCCAAAGTAGCAATTACCTACTTTAGCTCTGATCGTTACCATCACAAAGAATGAGGTGCTGTCACAGGGTAGAAAGACAGTGTTTAGATTTACAGAACCTCAGTTTAACTGCCAGCTCTAACACTTAGTCACTAAGCTGACATTACTTAACATCACTAAGCCTCAATATACTCATCTGTACAATAAAATAATTACTGCCTGAGTTCTTTCGAAGATTGAGGAGATGTGAGTGAAGAGTTCTCTATAAATTAATTTTTTTAAAAATCACATAAATGCCCCCAGAAGTAATTGTGGCCAAGTTAAGTAATGGTGGGCAGTAAGACTAAGTTATTTACTGGAGAGCACCTGAGTTCTTAGGTGTTTGTTCTAATGCCTTGGGCTCCCAGGGCTTCCTCTGGGAGAAAAGTCTCTAATTTAAGCACTCTGGGCCCAACAGAGCTTCCCATAGAGCATGGAAGATAAATGAAAAAACTATAAAGGAGAAGAAAGAGAATGAAAAGGATTCAGAATCCAATGGGTAGAAACCTTCATGGCCTGCATTCTCCCAGGCTCAGCACTCTGACTCTCGGACAGACGGCTCTCCGTTCAATCTGAATGCCCATGGTAAGGTGTGTGTGGTCCAGCATTCTCAAAACAGGTCATGAAAGTGGATCAAACAGGACATAACATGTTGGGGTTAACAGAACACTCTTGTTAATGAAGGGGTAACGTATCTATCGTAGGTTGATACAAACATACAAGGAACTAGAAAATAATGAAGCACGCTTAGCACAAAAATTGTACTGAACGTAATTTGAAATTTCTTCGGTAGTTCAGGAGACAGTTCAATGTCGTTCTGCTGTTTCAGAATCACTGTACGTGTGACCCCATGGTACTTTTCTTGCCTCTATTAAGGGTTTTATAAATCTCCCAATATTGCTATTACCAACGATTAAAAAAATCTCACGTCCTTATCGATAATTTCAGTGCCTAACAACATGGTTCCATCAGTTAAATCTTCAGTTCATTTTAGTTTTGTTTCTTTGACTCCTAGACAAATGTGATGTTATCACAATGAAATATTTTTAACCTATATTCCAGAAGGGACTCTGGAATGAAACCTTTAATGCAAACTAAGTTAAAGAATCTAGGCAGCTCTACATCGGAATAACATATCTATTCCTTCAAATCTAAAATATCTTGGTCATATGTTACAATAAAAGAAACTATCCCATCCCCTGATAGTTAAGAAGAGCTGATCCTCTAAATTATTACGTAGAAGAAACATCTTATTCAATAATATTTATCAGGCACGCCACGGTGTTTCATTTATATAATGGGAACCACATCTATTCTGGTAAATACATTCTAGGTATTCACTACTATATGAAAAATGGAATGGTGTTCAACCAAAATTTGTTGAATAAGAGAATGTTGCTTTGATCATTTGCAAAGTAAGACTATGTATAAAACTTGAACAAGATATGTACATATATATAATTTTTAAGGAAAAACAGCATGTTGGTTCCCTTGAATGTCTCACTAAGAAAAGGCAGGAACATCAAGAGTGTAAGTGATACCCTGTTCTTTCTCAGGTTCCAGCCCTGGCTAGAGACACAGCTCCTCCCCAAGGAGCGCACTATGGCACGGCACTGGGTTCAGAAAGAGAAACAGATCCTTGAACTGGTTTACTTATTATTTTTGTTTTCAACAACAAAAAGCTGAAAACTGCAAAAAGCTATCAGAGAAGTCTGCTAAAATAAATGCAGAGTCCAAAAAAACCAGTGAACCATACCCGTCAGGTTTATGACCGGGACCAGCGCTGCTGACAGACTACAGCTCAGGAAAGGTGGGGAGGAATCCCATCAGCACATTGCCAAACACAGTACAGTGTGTGTGCCCGTCCTTCGTCTGCGGCCTCATAACGTGAGAAAACCCTGTCTGTGGAGGCAAATGCACGTGCCGCATCTACTCGTGGGGAATAAAAAGAAACCCAGCTGTGGAAGGAGCACTTCTGCCATTCCACGGAGGGCCCCCCTCATGACATGATTCCCCACCACCCCGTCTCACAGAGAACTGAATCTTCCCGGGGCTCCCACTTTATGGGACCCATCCACCCTCCTCTATGAACGGTGGCTCCACACACAACGCAGTCTGTTTACTTACCTGGGATATTTTTCCAATAAGACACCTTCAATTTTTACTTTTAAAAAATAGTGCAGGACCAGGATGTACACGTATTGTTTGGGGTAGTACAACCGTCCACTTTCAGACCAAACTTACCTATCGACCAAATCTGCAATCAGGCTGTAAATGTAAATCAGCTCAACACTTAACTGGCTGTGAAGTACAAATTTAGGATTTCTTAATAGAAGGAATCCAATTCGGTCACTGCACTAAACAGGTGCCTTCTCCCCCTACAAGAGAGCGATGCCATGGAATTCTGTCCCTCACAGCAGATCACGGCTGCCCATCTCTGTCCGGCGTGTTTGTAAAGGACTGGGAAGGCAGTACTGATCCTCTTCCTGAACCAGCTACTAGTTAAATATCAGCTGAGGAGAATAAGTTTACCCAACCGGACAGTGACTCAGGCACCATGAAACTGGATTTGTGGAGGCTGGCATGTGTGTGTGAGGCGGGGGGTGCCGGGGGAATGACAACCCTCACCAGCAACCACCCTTGCCCTCAGCTGACATCACCTTTCCAGATGGCTCACTCAACCATTACTTAGATTGTTTCAAATAAAGAGATCGTCTGTCTTTTCTCTTAGAAATGTGTGTACTGAGGTGCAAAGTGAAAGAAAAAAAGATGCAGATATAATCACATGACCAATCAAACATGGCCTAAACCAAGAGGCATATTTGGTGCCACTGCCTGTCTTTCAAAGAATAAATTGAAAACCAGTGTGCTCTGTGATAATGAAATAAGGACAACTGCTTCGAATTAAACCCAACAAGTAGACCTGGTGACGTGACCCAAATCCATCCCCGGCTTTTTCTAAATTCCCAGTGCACCGAATCCCTCTTGAATAATATTTGATAAGAAATGTTCACCACTTTTCTTTTCACGTATTTCCTATAATTGTACATTTATAACAAAATGTGGATTTACTTGACGGCCAAACCAAAATGTTTCATTTTGCTCTTAGATTGCAACCTTTGCTGCTGAAATACAGTATACTAAAAATGAAATAACTTTTCCATTTTAATGTGGTTATAAGCTTCCTGCTAGGCAGCAACCTAATTGAGACTTTTGATGTTAGCTTTTTTAAGACATGCTATCCTTCATCATCTGCAGAGTATTTTAACTATAGATCTCTTGCAATCTTCCCAAAGTTGACAGAGGGGAGGGGGCTGGGGTGGGAGGAGGAAGGCCACTTTATCAAAGTCAGTGGAAATACAAGGTATTAATTATGTTAAATGAAGAAATATGGGCATTTGGTTACTTTTGTGGGTCAGAAATATTTTAATCTGTCGCTGCCAGCCAGCTGCCTCTCCCTGAACCCCTGTACATTTATATCAGTTGCAGGAACACTTCAAAGCCCCAAAACGTGAGGAAAGCAGCCACCAGCAGGGCCCTTCCCCATCCCCCACTAAGGTCACAATTTTAACTGGAGCGACCACAGTCTTATCCGTGACGATCAGTAATAAGGCCGTGACCTTTTCTTTCTCTCTTTTTTTTTTTTTTAATATATTTTGGAGGTATAGACTTTGGAAGAAATGGTAAACATTTAGCCCAAAGCCATGATTTTTTCAAAAGTCCTAGTAAACAGAAAGTAAAACTCCTGGGATATTTAGAAAAGAAAACAAACGGTGTATCAACTGCTCCCAGTCAAAGCAGAGCTGGCTCCCACGGACGCAGCCGACTTCTCAGTTTTGCTACGTCGGCCAAGCACACGGTCCAGGAGCAGAGTTACAGGGAGGGGAGACATAGCTGTCGGCCTCGATGCCTGAATGCGTTTTATTAAAACAACACTTGGAAGGAAACTCTAGATATGAACAGTCAAGGAAGCCAATGGCAGTTACACAAATGCAGAATATTCCCTGCATGACCAGGGTAGGGACTTCTACGAGGCTGCCGAGGAACATTTTAAAAATCCACTCTTTAATAAAGTTTTGCTGATCAAGGGATCAGATAACTTGTTAAGAGGTCAAGTCACTTTAATGTGCAAGAATTGTGCAAACAAAGAAAAAGCATGAATAAACCATAAGCCAGCTTCAGGCCATAAAAAGCAACTTTTTGGTGAACAGCACATCCCTGCACTTTATTTATACTTTTTGAATCTTGTAGAATGGAAACATTTTGGCTAAATGTATTTACAGATGATTCTACTTTCAATATGTCTCTTTATTTGAATCATAGATATCTAACACATTTTTCTTCTATTTCAACTGTAGAAAATTTTCAAAGGAATTAATTTAACTATGGATAATAATGTAAAGAAACTAATCCTTTGCTTACAATACATAAGCAAAAAGAATGTATCTGTTCTACGCTGGGTTCTGAGAGTTCTTGCGCTACATTTTTTTTTTAAAGTAGGAATTAAGCAGAATAAGGCACAAATACACCACGTTTGTCTTGGACCTTACACTGCATTACAGGTAGAAAGGGGGATATCTTTTAGGTCAAAACACAGCAAACAGAACACAGTAACTAAGGCCACAGGACCGACGTGAAGACACAAAGGCCCTCCCTTCGCACGCCTCTGAGAAGAGACAATGAAGCCGAGCCTTTCCCTGTTGTTGAGTCACACAACCTGGGTGCGCTTCAGCACAGCCCCCCCTCCTCCTCAAGGGTGCTGAAATGCACAAGATTTCTGTGCGAGTGTGTTCGTTACAGTGCTGCCTGTACTTTTTCTAATCTTAATTCAACAAAAATCCACGCATCATGCATAGGCTTACCAACTGGTTTGAAGTAAGGAATAACAGGATTTATACACACATTCACCTGTGATCAACCTCGCAATTCTCTCTCCCATTGCACATACTACCTCTTGGAATAAATACGAAGTGATAAGAAATTTTACCTTTGTTGACAGTTAATTGTTGTTAAAGGTAACAACTACCACCACCAGAAATTTAAAACTAAACCAGATGAAACCTCTCCAAGCTGACACTGGGTATACCTTCTCTGATACTAAACCACAGCAACATTCAATTTGGAAAATAAGCAGAAGTAAATATATTGATTTTCTGTTCCTATGTGTAATTCTTACTGAGTAATCAAAGGCAAAAAAAAAAAAATCCTACCTGAGACAGTGAAGACTATAACTCTATTTTCAAGCTTGAAAGGAGAAAATTTATGAATACATATGGATTCTTAAGTCTGTGCTTTAAATGAGAAAAATTATGGCTACATATATTTTGATTTGTTGACGTTAAATTGTTTCAAGAAACTATGCAAACTAATATAAATTTCTTCTTACATCTACAACATGAAAATACACTTCTGACAATAAAACATGAATTTCATAACAAATTTCTGAGCTTTTAGCATTTTTTTATTTGTTAACTTTTGTATTTGTTAGCATTTTCTAAGCATATAAGACCTTTATTGTAAACAAATGTAGTCAGACTAGTCTCGCTTTTCCACTGATGTCTAAATAGAATTCCTTCACTGACGCTTCCTTACCACCTCACAAACTAACGCTTTCTCCCTTTAAGCAAATATCAGTATCAGTCAACCAGCTATTTGTGCAACTTGGATTTCATTGTTAAGACGTAAGTGTTGAAATTATTCAAGTCTGGATGAAGACAGTCTGATATTTGATGAAATATTAATGTAATCTCTCTAACCTTAAAGTTGCACTACCAAAATTACCAACACTTATAATAGCTACATGAGTTCAGTAAAATATGTTTGAAAAAGGTACCAGCCTTGTAGGTGTAACTTGATTTTTTAAATGACTCAGAGATTTAGCTTAACTACATGAAAGCAGCCGATGTTGGATTAAAACAAACACCAGCCACAAAATGTCATGCAAGTATTTTAGTATTTTTCTAAAAAAAAAAAAAAAAAAAAGACTGAAAAGGTGGCATAAAGGTACAAGTATTAATGTTACAAGAGATTTGATGGGTTGTGTAAAGCAGAAATCATTTCCCAGATGTTTGAAGGACAAGAGAATAAATCTTTCCATGGATGTAGACAAAAATATCTCAGTAAAAACAAAATATCCATGATTAAATACAAATTTAGGTGATTGAAACTGACTAGCATTTTACAATATTAATGCTAATGGTTCATCACAGTCTTGTTTGCATGTTCAACAGTTCCCATTAAAAAAAAAAAAAAGACTTGAATGCAGGAAGGAGAAGCGAAGGGAAAACTAAAGTCATATATGGTAAGGATGCAGACAGAAGAAACATCAAATCAGTCAGAAATATACAACAGCAGCTTTCCAATGTTGGGCCAGGAAATAAGGTAGTTAAAGAAAAGTTGCAATCAAACGAGAAAACACTTTTAGGAAATGGAGGAATTAAAACAGAAGTAGATATGTAAAATAGATGAATGAAGACAAGGTCTTCCTGCACCAAGGGAGTTGTTTAGGAGAAACAGTGTCCGTCTGTGGCCAGCGATAATACTTTCCATTCAATAGAGTTTGCAGCTTGCTGATTCATATGATTGCAGGCTGGCGCCCTGCTGGCGAGCCTCTCCACTGAAATTAAATCCACTCTCTTCAGTTATAAATTATAATGCTCTATAAACAACACTCCCATTGGGAATGGGGGGAGAGAGAGAGAGAGAGAGAGGAAGAGAGGAAGAGGAGAGGGAAGAGTGGGAAAAAAAGGAGGAGGAGGCGGGGAGAGAGGAAAAGAAAGAGCCAGAGAGGGAGAGCGTTTCTGCATAGTCCACTCACTGTTTCATGTTCTGTTCTTCTGCAACACACAGAGAGAGTAAGTCTTGCACAGATAGCACGCCTACACTCTCTGATATAGAGCCCAGAAAGCAAAGTGGGATAGTAACGTGACTCTATGAAGAAAAGCACTTAGAAATCAATGAGTATGCAAGAAGAAAAGATAGGATAGGTTTTATAGATGGATTTTTTTTTTCAAATACATTATTGAAGGTATCTCTGAAGTCCCAAGGGAAAACCAAAATAAAATAAAGTTCCTGATTCTAGTTAGATAATTAAATCTACACATTGTGCATCTTTTGATACCTAAATGCATGGGAAAGCAAAGAAAACATAGAGAGAAGTAAAGATACAAATAATCAGGTAAAACAGCCACAGACAAGGAGTCCAGAGCAAAAAGAAAGTTCAATGATTTGATCAACCATAGCACCCAAAGATTAACCACAATTTCTGCTTTTTATGAATACCTATTTCAGAATTCAATGTTAAATTTATAGGAAAATGATACCCCAGTTTTTCAGTGTTGAAGAGGGGTGTGTGTGTGTGTGCGCGCGTGTGTGTAAAGGTGGTTTGAAAAGGGAGAGGGAAAAAAAGCAAATATTCGGTTTTGGCAATTAGCTAAACAGCCCAGGAAAGAGCCTGCCATCAAGTTGGTTTGCACACACCAGTTCCAGGGCAGGAACTTACATCTATATTTCAGTTTCTTTTGTTTGTGTGAATCTCTTTAAGGGGGGATTTATGCCCCAAAGCAGGGTAGAAACAAGTATTATCAGGTGCTAATTAATATTCCAAAGACTCATATCCACAGGTTACTTATCAACTACAGAAGGACACAGTTCCCTATGAAAAAACACTTTTGAAATTTCTTACCAAATGACGAACCTGGACATAACCACATGAGGGGAGGCAGACGTTGGAAGGGAAGAAGTGGGCAGAGAAGCAGGCCCATGCAAACCTAGGTGTGCCTGTGATTCAGGGGAGGCAGCAAACCTATAAACACCCGAGATGCATTTCAGAACACCCCAGGAAAACAAAATCCTCCACGAGCCACACACTTCTGTTTCTCTAGCTCATTCAGGCAGATTGAGTTTTACCGTCATTTCCTCCCAAAGTAACAAGGTAGAAGAAAAACGCCTGCCTGCTTTCTACTGAGGTCACAGAATGAAGAGGGCAGAGGAAGGTGACTGAGACTCCGGTGTTAGACCTGACGCGACTGTGCTCGGCTAACTTCCAAACACTGACCCAAACCTTAACCAGAGATTTAGCTATAGAAACAACTCAGCTTTACTCCCTCTCTCTTTTTCAAACGTATCTGGCTGCCTGTCTCTGTCCCTCTGCTTCTGGTTGTGGTGCATACCAAGTAAATTAGGTGAATCTCAGCAAATGCTTTTCTGCCTTTGAATGCCTGGTGAGCTTGTTGGGGAAAGTCACTTAAGTCACTTAAAACAATCCCATGAAAAGTAAAACTCAATTCTGAAATAAGAGTCTAACTTAGAGCTTAAAAATAAATTAAATAAAGGAAACATTAAAAGATAAATGGAGCAGGATGCTCTGCGGCTGAGGTAATCTGAGTGGAAAGGGAAGAAGGAGGGTTACGTTAATAAATGATTAAAAGGCCTTAACAAGGGCCTATCAGGTTGACCAGGCAAGCATTCCTCTCCTCGGCTCCTCCTCAAGACCACCTTTTTTACATTTGTTCTCAGGGCTGATCAATATGGTTTTCATTTGCTGGTTTCCATAATGCCATATGGGATCTGCCAGGCGGACACAGTGAAGCCAGAGCGAGCTGAAGTCACTGGAACGTTTTCGCTCGCTGACTGTCGCCGGTCCGCCAAATGCCTGTTATCTGAAAGCCAATATTTTTCTTTGCTTATTGACAAATACCAGAGGTGTTTACCCCTAGACAGATGTAGAAACTCAGCCTTGGGTGGCAAATTTAAATTAAGATTCAAGTTCAATATTACACTTTTGCTGTAGCTTTTTATTGGGGGGGGGCAGGGGGGAGGTGGTGAAGGGAAGCACCACATTTAACCTGTAATTTAAGCTTGATTAAATAGAGAACACAAGATTTAAGTGCGAATTATCCATTTCTGAACACAAATGCTCACCTCTGTTGATAAAGCAATAAATCACAAAGAATAAAGCTCAAATACTTTATGATGCCACCAAACCCTAAGGACATATTTACTGTTCCAATTCAAGTTTTCCTATAAATACATCAATTTAGTTGACCCACTACTATTTGTCTCTGATAACTTTTTCCAAAATTCGTATCAAACTGTATTAACTTTTATTAACTTTTTACTCTGTCAAAGTTTCTTTAATCCATACTCTAGGATGGAGAAACATTTTTTTAAACACACGTAATTCTTACACTTTTTTTTCTTGTTGTATAGTAAAATAAATCTGTGGAAGTCACTGTACACAAGTGAACAACGCAAAAACCTTCCACGATGCCTGAAACGTCTCATTCAAAATTCTCTGTATTATCGGTCACTTTTCCAAACCCAAACAGCAATATCAAGGCAAAGTGCAAGGAGGAACAGATTTCTGAAATGATTTATTTTGTCTTTTGCAAGCCAAAAACCAAACAAAACAACAGCAACAAAAAAATAGCTGCATTTAGCATTTAATCAACAGAATATTTCAAACTTAGATTTTAAAAATAAAATTATATTTGGTGCTAATACCTTTATTCACGATAAATTTTACTCCTTTTTATATGAAACAATAAATATTTCAGTGATTAACCAAAGTCATATCTTAGGTTCTCAAGAATATTACAGTTGGTGGTGGCAATTCAGCCCCACAACTATAAAAACAAAATCTCAGAATCTTGCCAAAATATTTCCTTGAGTTCTCCCAAAAAGGTGAGTGTGTCATGGCGGAGTCAGCACCCAAAGTATTATACAGATAGTTCTATCTCCAAATGTTGTATTTTCTCCAACTCTCATTTTACCATCTCTGCTTTATAACATAGTTTTCTTTTTTTCTTTCCTTATCCTCCCTCCATCCCTCCTTCCCTTCCTTCATCTCTCTGCTTCCTTCCTTCATCTTTCCCTCTGCTTTTTATTCATGGTCATCCAGCAAAGGGCAATGGCTGGCTCAAAATAAAACAAAATAAAACTAAACTAAATTAAAGGAAGGCAGTGGGACAAACAGCGACAGGAAAGGTCCCTCAAGAGAACAAAGTGTCCTGGGGGACGAACACCATGCTTAATGTACTCAGCCCTTTTTCTTCCCTTCTCTTAAAGGATGGACTTTGGTCTGATTATTCTCCTTTCTCATAATTCCTTTATCAACAGCAAAAGGCTATCAAACCATGAGACCTTTACACTGTCTAGTTTCAGAATACGGATTGTTCAGTTTTTTTTTTTTGGTGGTGGTGGTTGTTAATTCCTTTGGAAAACCCTAGCAGATTCTACCCACAAACGAGAAGATAAAAGTTCAGACATCACTGTGTTACTAGAGAACCTTATAAATGCCGTTGAGTTCTGATATAAAAGTTAATAATGAGGTAAACAGTGAAGTTTGGCAAAAACAAGAAGACAATAAACCAGTGCAAGGATTCTAAGGATATACAACCGTGGAGAGAATGCAATTTGGGACCCTTTCTCTGGGGCTATGAAATTTTTGGCTTACGGTAAAAGCAAAGAACAAAGAACTTGTCAGTCCTAAAGTACCAAGCTACTTTCTCTTATGAATTTCAAATTAAGTAAATGGGAAATGTCACATTATATTGGGGGTGGAGTTGATGAGGTCGGATTTTTTGGGCACAGAGTCACCTGATATTCATAATACAAACAATAACATAGAAACAATAACATAGCAAGAAAACAGCAAGGGTAATCGTGCCCATGTATGAACCAGGGAGAAACGAGCGACGGTCTCAAAGTCCAGGGGAACAGGTGGCGGACCACCCTACAGGAGACGGAGCTACTGCCACTTTGCTGCACTTGAACCTTAATGACCACACTGAGAGCAGCTCAGACTGACACTCTCCTGCATGGCACCATTACGGGGACAACAGGGTAGCCAGGATAGTCTAAAAGACTCTCGCTCTCATAAAAGATGGATTCACAATCAGAATAGACTTGCAAAGTGCGGGGGATGGCAGGAAAAAGCCATTTGCAGAAGCAACAGGAAGAGAAAGAGAGTTCCATGTACACTTGGCAGAGAGGGGAGAAAATTATGAAGGTTCTTCTGAGCTCTAGTGAGCTAAGGAGGATGCAAAGAAATGTCAGTTACAAAAACATGACAGAAGAACAATTTTAACAGAAGGAAGAAGGAAACACATTATCTCCTGAGATGTCCAGACAGCGCAAGTAACTAGTTCAATAATAAGTGGTTCCCTTACAGGGGAAAAAAAACCCGGTGGGAGGCTGTAGATCCTTCACCTCAGATGAGGCAGCCTTATCTTTCCCTGCTTTCTTTACATGGGGAGGTATACCCACCAAACTAGAGGGCACCTTTCTCTCCAAAAGGAAAATGACCAAGTGTCTACAAAATTGGGATAGTTGGTTTTTTGGTTCTCTTTTCCAAACATAACCTCAAGATTTTACACTCTTCATCATAAAATGAAACATGAAGCTTGGAACTGAATCACGTGCCCTCTCTCGCGGTTCGGATTGCTCGCCGTCTCTCACTCCGCAGCACTCTCTGGGATCCGCAGCAGGGCTTGCCGCTTTCACACCTCCGCACCGCCTTTGCAGATGTAGCCTTTCTCAAAAAAATCAACTCGGTCTACCCTCCACTTTTTGTCATAATGACGCTCTCTGTGGGCACACAGAGGAGCCTAGCCCTTCTTGTACTTTCACTTTGTGGGGTTGCTGCTAGCCATACTTCTGCCAGTGGATCTTATGAATGTTCCCCGTGTTTTCAGGAGCACCATCGGCAGGGACCATTGTGGTCTGTGGGCATCACCACTATGTCCTGAAAAGAGTGGCTGGAATAGAGCAGCCAATCAATGTACGGATGCTGAAGGACGGAGATCTTTAGAAGCAGTGAGAGGATTTGCAAAAGTTATTAAACATGTTGCTTTTTCTTTTTTTTTAAGTAGTAGTAAAATTTAAAAAGTAGGAGAAACAGGAAGAAGTCATAGCAGTTGCAGTAGTAGCTATGGTCACGTGGTCTTAAGTGTCGAGTTGGGAGAGGAGGCGAAATCCAGCTGCTAGACGTGGCTACCCAGAGATCTGTGGCTCAAGGGCCTTATCATCAGCAGAGATTTACTCTCCTTCAACAGGCCTCCCAGGCAACTCTGAACTGAAAAAGGAGGTTGGAGAGAGGGTGGAAACCAAGCTCTTGAGTAATGGAAGGATTTATAGTCAACTTTAGCAAGTGAGAAATGAAACAGGGAGGTAAGTACCTTATTAGTAAAGCTAAGGTCAGGACCAGGTCAGGATGGGTTAAGACAGAAGAGCCTTGTCACCAGCTCCAGACGCAGTCTGGATGGTTAAAGACACTTTCCACAGGCCTCAGTTTCCTTACCTATAAAATACCAGTGACCAAATCTAATTATTAAAAGTGATACAAAAGAAATCCAAGTGTAATCAATAAGTATGAATTAATAAGGAGCGCTGAGAAACAGGTCTGTTGAAGGCAGATCAACCACTTATTTTTATTTCTTGATCTAATGTAAACACCAGACTGGTAGTAGACTTTCTATTTCTAAGAGCAAATAGGGCTCTATCACACATCTTGTATGATTGTTCCCACTTTTCAGTCCACGTGGGTGGTGGTGGTTATTTTTAATGTATTCCTACTTCAGTAAGTCATAAATAAGCTTACCTATTCAAATGACCACAACAAATGATGAGAACTAGCACGCCGGCCCATAAGCACCAAAGACTCAGAAGGCAACGCTTAAAACATAAATTGCCAACAGCAACCTGATCAGGTTTCATAAATCAAGGCAGCAATGGCCCTAAAGAGTGGGAATGAGAGCTCCAGTAATTGCAGCCTTCTGTCTGGGAGCATACTGTAAAAGTAGCCACAGTAAGCACTCCTCCTGACCAATCAATAGACTCCTATTAACCTCCTGGCCAATTACAGGATGATTGGCTAAGCAAACAAAGAATTATTGGCTGTTTAGTTGGGACTTTATTCAGGCCTCTCTCTTCCCCTGTTTCTCATTCTGTTCCCTCTCTCCTCCCCACCCCCTTTCCTGTTAGGAAAAAAACATCTGCAAACACCTGATATTCATCTAAGGCTCTGCAGTTGTACAGTCTTGTTAAATTGTTACCACCTTTTCCACAAGCAGTTTTGGCAATTAACCTCATGGCCAGGGACTTCAAAGAAAACAACTGTTGAGTTTAACCTCTCTGAGCTACCATAGATTCTTTTATGATTTTTCCTGAAACACTTTCATCCAGAGAGGAAAAAACATGCAAACTGATAAAACTGATGTTTATTTTAATATTTCATTAATTTATTAAGAAGACCAACGCCTCAGACATCTGCCCTAATGTGGTGCGATCACTTCTCCAAGTCTCCACAAAGCGAGGTTTTATTTTCATTCACATTCCCCACACATGTGTGCTTCTCGGCTCTTCCACAAATCCTACGTTTGCTGGAATCCCAGGATTTGATACATTTGACCCCCTCTTGCCCCTGTTCACAAATCTCTCATATGTTTCTCAAAACTGTTTAAAAGTTCAGAATGAAAAATGCATGTAAAATTAATGCTAAGAACCAGAGTTGCCATTAAAAATCTATTTTCATTTTATATTTTTACCCTCATAGATGTACTTTTTACTTTAAAAGCAAGGCTAATCCCCAACTCTCATGAGAATAAACTACTGGCAATAAAGATCAAAATATATGACCGAACAAGCAATACAATTCTTCTTGAGTAATCCTGTGGCCTAAGTGTTTCAATTCAATTTATGCTATGTAACCAGCTTTTTACAGCTGTATATAATAATAATAATAATGGGGCTGATCTTACCAGTTGAAGGAGGGTTTGTGGAGGTGTGTTAACTCCTTCAGGCCACAAAGTTCATATAGAATTTTACCAAAAGTGATTAAATATTTAGTAGATCCTGAGAACTACTGGTTTCTCCTTTCTCTGGCAAGGTCAGGCCTTGTAAAATTGCCACTAATACTAATAGTGAAACCTGAAGAACTCTACAACCAATTTAGAGTACCTCTGAAGCTTTTCTAGAAGTATCATGAGGTTGAAATAATAAATCTGTGGCAAAGGCGATAGCACTTTTGTTTGATATTTACAGCTACCAATACCTTCATGTTGTAATGAACTGCCCCCCAAAGCCATAAATAACTCTGCTCTGGAAGATGATGTTCTACAGTAAGAACTACACGATGGGACAATTTTGTGGAGGGCACTTTCCTGCCAATACTCCCGCCAGCACCACTCCCACGAGTCTAGGGGAGATGAGAGGGAGCGCAGCATCCCTGTAGTTTTTGGAGTAAGATCAGGGGGAGAATTCTGCCTTTGTGACTTATTAGCTCTGTGGAAAGTGGGCAAGTACAAAGCATCGTATCTACCCTATGGGGGTAAAAATGAGGTTGAGTATACAATGTAAAAGTCACCAACTTTTATTTAGCTCATACTGCTTTAAAAATCAGAAAATACCCATAAAAATGTGAATTCCCTGTCTCTCCTCACTGCACAGAAGGCCTGGCAATGCCAAGCCCCCATTTCTGCAGTGGCGACATGGGCCGGAACAGGGGCAGCAACCCCAAATGCAGGTGGTTTGCTCTGGCCCCCACCACTGAAACACAGCCGCAGAGCACCCGAGGCTCTGAGTCCTCCGCAAATGGTTTAAAACAGAGTTGGGAACAGTGTCTGGCACAAAACGTGCTCTGGCTGGTGTGGTTGATAAAAGGTAGGCATTACAAGAACTACTACACCAAATAAAATAGGTTGGAGGAGATTTGATATACATCAGGTAAACATTTTATGCAGTAGAGACTATATCAAGCTCTGGAAATTAATAATAATAATAATAATAATAATAATAATAATAATGAAAAGAGAGCCCTGGCAGGTGTGGCTCAGTGGATTGAGTGCTGGACTGCCAACTAAAGGGTCGCTGGTTCGATTCCTGGTCAGGGCACATGCCTGCGTTGTGGGCCAGGTCCCCAGCTGGGGGTGTGAGAGAGGCAACCACACAATGTATTCCCCCCTCTCTCTAAAAATAAATATTAAATAGTGAATACATATTTTTTAAAAAGACCTTCTGTGTGCACGTGTATTTGGAAGGCTCAGAAAACAACATACATATGTATATGTTTTCAAAACCTTCCAAATATCTCTACTGATCTAAAATACCTATAGCACTTACTTTCCATAATGCTTCTCTGGAATTTAGTGCCCACTCTCTTAATATTGGTGTTTGCTTCCCCAACCAACGTGCAGGCTTCTCAGAGTGTACTCCCAAAGCATTGTTGAGAATATAAAAATACCTCTTTGACAAGAACCATATGATTTCACTCATGTGGGATATAAAACAGAAAGGAACGAACCAACAACACAAACAAACCTACAGACACAGACAACAGTATGTGGTTACCAGAGGGAAAGGAGTACGGGGGGTGGGCGGACGCTGAATAAGGTGAAGGGGATCAAACATACAGTGACAGACGAAGTCTCGGACCCTGAGTGGTGAGCACACAGCGCAGTATACAGATGATGTGTCACAGAATTGTACACTTAAAATGTATATGTTATTAACCAATGTCACCTCAGTAAATTTTAAAAAACTTAATCAGGAGGAAGACAATAAAAAAAATACCTCTCCTCAGGCAATTAGGGAATTGGCCAGGCTCAAACAAGGAAACAGGTGAGTTATACTTAAGGAGAATGCTTGGTGAGAGGCAGAAGTCTGTTTTACAGACTTGGCTATAAGAAACGCCCGTAATTAGGAACGCCATATACAACTATCTGTATGAGTAAGAGAGTTTGCAGTGTTTTTGTTTTCTTTAGCAAATGAATGTTCTCCTCTGAAATATTATTTAAAATACCAGTTTTCATGAACCTTACAGACAGTTCCAGGACAGCTTCAATGCCCTGTAATCATGCATGCGCTCTGGGTACGTGGGACCCCAGTCAGGGCCTCCATTGTGTTATCACCCACAATCCCGTCCTTTCACCGTGATTGTGAAGACTACAGGGAAAGCAATCGAAGGACGCAGTGGAAGAGCAAAGCCTAGAATTCAAATCTGCTTCTCTAGCTCAGGATTCTACTGTTTTTACTTTAATTATAGTTCATGTTCAAAGCCATGGAAAAAAAACCCTACCAGTTTGATTAGGTTGTTTTAGACATCTGGAGAGAGAGTGTATAGAAATACACCTAAGAGGTCAGTCACTTTAAACAATCTGGGTTCGAGGGCAATTTTCAGACTGACCCAAACTGGTACGCAGAGTACACAAGTGACCCTGTGCCACGAAACGGGAACGTGCCAGCTGTCCGTCTGAGGTGGGCTGTGCAGAGAGACCACTCCTCTGCAGAGGGGAGGAAAAGCTGCCGAGAAAAGGACAAAAGTGTCTCTTCTGAGAAGATAAAAGGCAACCTCAAATTCCAGGAGTATTTTAGAAGCAGCCAGGGAAGGTTTGGCAGTTTCTGCAAACAAGCGGCCTGGACTAAAAGTTGTGAGGGAAGAAAAAAATGAAATATGTCATGTACATGAAGTTCAAATCAAACCTAAAACTTCCTCTGTCCACTCTTGTTAAGAGGACTTTCATATTAAACAGAACTCTCCAGAGGGGAAAGCGATTGCTGGTCATTCTCATTGCAATATTGGTCTTTTTATTTCTTTTTAAATTTTATATTCTTTGTCAACTTAAGTAAAAAAAAAACCACACACACACACACACACGGGGGGGTGGGGACGGGATATTTGCACTGAACATTTAAGAACAATTTTACAAAGTAACATTGAATAACACGAGGGTCTGGTGCTACGCTGCACAGTTCAATGAACTGCTGCACAGATCAGCAAGATGGCTGGAAATGCCTCGCTCCGTCTGTTTTTCATCTCCAAAGTCTGTGTACTCAGTAGAGTGTGAAGAGAGCCTCTCTTCTCTTCAGAACATTCTCCCAATGGTCCTGCCCCAACCCCCACTCCCTCTCCACAGCCCCTGCAGCAGAGAACAGGAACTAGAGCAAATGCTTTTGTGAATTAAGAGATCTTGTGAGCGTAAATTTGGTCGGGCTGCTCCTTTCTGCAGGCCAGACCCCGCTGCTGCCCCAGGATGTGAACTGTCAGTTTGCATAGCTGGTGATGAGTTGCAGAACCATCAGCGAAGGTGAAGACGGCAGAAACAAGAAAGATTCAAGACTGGTGGAAATCATTTCACAAGGAAAATTTCAGCCATCAGTGGGAGGAAGCTTTGAAAAATGCTGCCATTTCCGAGTCAGAATGAAGGAAAAATTAAATTACTGCCGGTGAGGCGAGCCAAAGTTGCATCTCCCTCCAGGGAGAGTTTTGATAATGGTAAACATTTGACAGCTGGCCTGGAGTTGTTATCTTGTTCTAACAGTTGTTATGGTCTAAATGAATATTTCTGATAAGGAAACAGAAAGAAAAATTCAAGCACTTTGATATTTTTTTTTAATGTTTGAAACCTCATGGTGGTGAGCTGAACAGGTTTACGGCAATTTGTCAATGAGGGGCCTCCTCAAAATGCTGTCTCGATCCTGGGCTGGAAACCTTACCGGCGCCATTATTTCCATTAATCTATACGAAGCTATTCTTTGACGTAAATCAACTTAGTAAGAAGTCGCATTTAACCTTTAGCTTCCTCAGCCACTCCAAGACAACTCCAATTGTTGATGTGGAGAAGTCAGGAAAATAAAGGGTTAATTAAAGCAGACGTAAAAGCTCAAGAACATGCAGAGAATGGCTGCCTCGGTAAAGAGTGAGTTTTTCAAGCTATGGAGGATCGAGTATTATAAAATTTTAATCTTGCAGAGATTTTTATTATTTCATGAAGAATACTGAGCCAAAACATTTCCAAAAGGCAGCATAACTAAAGTAGTCAGCATTTTGAACTTAAAAAGGACGGCTTCCTGGGTGCCTGAGGATTTTGTGTCACCAGAAGATGTAGAGTTACCTGGAGGGGTATTTCATTATAAAATGCTTGCTCAGTTCATATATATAGCATGAGAAAGCAAGTGTGAGCTCTCATCTGGAATGTTCCAGGTCTTCACAGGCGCTGGAGCTGTGGAGTCTAGACACCTGTAGAAGATTCAGAAGAGATGGGAGGGAGTCCAATTGCCTTATGTGGATTTGCTGGTCATGAGGTCTTTAACGAATTTAAGTCCTGAGAATATTCCATCCCTCTCTCAATCTACTTTTTCTTAAAAAAAATTAATTTATTGGGGTGACATTGGTTAATAAAATCGTATAGGTTTCACGTGTACAATTCTATAATGCATCATCTGTATATTGCACTGTGTGTTCATCACCCCAAGTCAGGTCTCCTTCCATCACCATTGATACCCCTTCACCCTTTTCTCCCTCCCCACACCCACCTCTCCCTTTGGTCATCACCATACTATTGTCTGTCTTTGAGTTTTTTCTATTCCTTTGCTTAATTCCTTCACCTTTTTCACCCAGCTCCACCCTAAATCCCTCCCCTCTGATGGTTGTCAGTCTGTTCTCAGTATCTATGAGTCTGTTTCTATTTTATTTGTTAGTTTTTGCTTGTTAGATTCCACATGTAAGTGAAATTATATGGCACTGGTCTTTCTCTGACTACCTTATTTCACTCAGCATAATACTCTCCAGGTCCATCCATGCTGTCGCAAAAGATAAGATTTTCTTCTTGTTTATGGCTAAGTAGTATTCCATTGTGTAAACACACCACTGCTTTTAAAAAAAAAAATCAATCTACTTTTTAAAAAGAATATCTGCACTCCTCAATATCTTCTGCCTCTGACAGTCTATTAGATGGGAGTTTAGCAGTGGCCCCCCCCCCCAAAAAAAAAAGTAGGGACAGTGGCAACAAGCAAAGAGAAGAAAGGAATCAGGAAACTGTGCTCTGGAATAAACAAAAACACTGACTTTATTTTGAGAAGAAACTTACAACATTGGAGCTTCACTTGCCTGGAATACAATTGGTATGATGTCATGCAAACTCAGTATTTACATTCAGAAACAGTCACCGAACATCTACTCCGTGCTGCAAGCAGAAGGTGCCGTGTAAACGCTCAAGCGGCAGTGAAGGACACAGGCCAAGGGACTCGGCCCTCCTAATCGCAGGTGTCCTACCTTTCTGTCACTTCTATGTGCAGAATGCAGTTACAAGCAGTATGCCCTAACTAAGGGAAAACTTTACCCAAAGTCATTTCCTATTTTTCTTAAAAAAAATTTTTTTAAGTCTACCTTTATTCCTGTATTCATGGGAAGTAAGAGTTTCATTATTTTTTTCCCCAGGGACACTGCCCTGTCTTAATATGAAAGTATATAAATTGATATGAAAGTATGGCATTTTGAGAATGTTTCAAAGTAAGGTCAAACTGGTGTTAAAAACCCTACTAGTGAAGGCTAAAATAACAGTCTGGCTGAACAGTCTTAAGTGCAGCTGACTCCAATTACTAAGTACATCCTAGTGATTTTTTTTTTTTTTAACTAACAAGAACAATGCAAGCAAGTCTTTGAGTTCAAAAATACTGTCAAAGAGAAGTTACTCATAAGAGAAATTAGATAAATTTTACCAGTACTGAAGCCATATCGGCAGCTGACAGTTAACTCCACTGTCAGCACTGGAAAAGTTGAGTTCTTTCTTTAACAAATAATCAGAAAAAGGAGCAAAGGACAAATGCTAGAAAAAAAAAAAATGCTTCCTTTGACTAAAACATCCAAGAGAATTTTGCATAAGAAAACATGTACATAAATGAATCACTACAAATTCATGAAAACAGTTCTTTCAAATAAAATTTTAAAACCATTATGGAGAATTTCAAGCATTCACCAAAATAGACAGAAAAACAAAATACAGCCCCAGCATTCATCACATAACCCGACAACTACCAAACCCTGGCTGCTCCTGATCCTCCCCGCTCCAGTCCCCTCCTCCTGCATTATTTCCAAGCAAACCCCAGATGTCATCAAATCACAGTATGTGAAAAAGCAGAGTTCCTCCACTACATTATTCCAAATTGTCTGCCTCTTTCTGCCTTCACCTCTACCCACGAAATCAATGTTTTCTGGTGATTAACTCCCTGCTCCTTGCCCTGAACAGGATGTTGGTTCTAGTATTATTACGACCCAAGGCACTGAATCCAGTTAGATAGACACACTTCCCAGACACACAGGACTTGAGTTTCACATAAGGGCTGGTGGCCATAAACCCTTACATTCATAGAATTCTCTGACTCCTCTATGCAAACATGCGATATGGACCAGTGTGCATCTGCTACCAAAACCAGGGTCCCATCATTGGGAATCAAGGAAGGCACAGTGGTTAAGAAAGTCCAGTAAGTCCTTCCTTAATGTCATTGATAGGTTCTTGGAAACTGACTTTTGGCAAAACAATGCATAACGAAACCAGTGCTACCACAGGCTAACCGATACAAATCAGAGCTAAGTTCCTACAGCATATTTCTTTCTGGTCACAAGAACATCACCGAACTTGTAAACAAAGGCCCAAGACTCATCTAATATTAAACACTGAAGTAAATGTGAACTATACATAAATTTAAGAAAGATTAATAAAAACCAATCATTTTCCAACCCGCTGATTACAGTTCAAGGTCACGGGTGGCCAGAGCCTGTCCCAGCAGCTCAGGGCGCAGGGCAGGAACCAGGATACAATTCCATTGCAGGGCACACTCAAGCGCACACCCACACTCATTCACACTTGGACCATGTAGACACGCCAGTTCACCTGACGTGCACATCTTTGGGTTGTGGGAAGAAACAGGGGTGCCAGAGAAAACCCATGCAGACCTGGGAAGAAGGTCCCAACTCCACACTGACAGTGGCCTGCATGGAGAATAGAGTTGTTTTTTATTTCTCATCAACATTATAACCAAACCATGTTGAACAAAATGATGTTACCCAACGACCTGCAGACAGTAATACACAGCTTCGATCACACAGATCTGGTTTTAAATTTGGCTCTCCCAATTACTAACTACGTGTCCTTGGATAAGTTACTTAACACATCTGAGCATCTGTCCACTCATCTCTAAAACTGGAATAATAATAACTGCCTCACTTAATAGTCACGAAGATTAAATGAAATAATATGTAGAGAGGGCTCAGCCAAGAAACTTGATAATAAATGGTAGCTCATTTTTTCAAATTGAACAAGAGAATCCTTCATTGATAAATATCAATAATGACAAGGGATGTGTATATGGGGGAAGGAGGAAACAGGGGGTGAAAGTACTGTATTTTTATAAACTGAACCCTCAACTAACTTCTTATAAGAACTTGAGGATCTCAGTCTAACTGTTTAATAGAAACTTTCTCTAAGCTCATAATCTAAAACATAGGTCATTCAACCTGTTCCTAACTGTCAATTCTTAAAAAGTAGTCAGACTTCTCATACACAAACGTGAGGGGGCTTGGTTGTAGAAACCAGTGATTATACACCAGTGTAAGGAGTCAGGGCAGAGGGGGGTGAATGCGAACCAGCCCAGTCCATTTGCACAGGTGAGCCAGACAGAGTAAAGCAGACAGAGGTGATGGTATCCATAAGGAAAAGCAGCAGTGACAGCGATGGGTCTGTCACTTGGCTTCATGCCTGTGCCTTTTCAGTGTTATACTTTTGGAAAAAATCACTCAAATGAATAAAGGGCATGGGGAAGCCAGCTTTTTGCTTCACATCTGTCAGGACACTTGTGGATTAGGACAAAATGGAACTTAAATCATGCAATATCACGCCACTATATGACCTTCTGTGATGTGCCCAGTGTCACTCAGAAGGAAAAGAACTACCCTGGCTGGCAGGGCTCAGTGGATTGAGTGCTAGCCAGCGAACTGAAAGGTCGCCTGTGCAGCTCCCTGTCAGGGCACATGCCTGGGTTGTGGGCCAGGTCCCCAGTAGGGGCTGTGCAAGAGGCAACCACACATTGATGCTTCTCTCTCTGTCTCCCTCCCTTCTCCTCTCTCTGAAAATAAATAAATAAAATCTTTTAAAAAAAAGAACTATTACAAATGTTTTATGCAAGAACTACGTACCTATTTATTCATTTAAAAAATCACAAATGACAAGATTTCACTGATTTTTAATGAATATTCTTTTCTCTTTCTTCTGCATTCCAAACTTATATAAAGGTTATGTTAAGTTGGCCTAGTGCCAGAGTTCTATTTCTCCAGGGGGAAAAAAGGAAAGATTAGCAACTTCTACGTGGCTTTGCAAATCAAATCTGTTGGTGTGGTTACCCGGTAAGTGTCTGAGTATGATAACCACTTAATAGGGTGTTTTCCTCCGCGCCCCCCGCCACCGCATTCATTCCATCCTGCTGCTCCCACAGTCTCCCTGAAGGCATCGCTTACCACCTCAGGCACTTCACCTTCCTTGTCTCCGATTCCAACGCGTCCACCTGCACTTTCCCTCCACGGTCCGGTCCTAACCTCCCTAGAGAGCTGGGACTTCCACAACTGCCCCTCACATGTCCTTTCCTACATATTCCAGGCAGACGCCCATGGACCCCAGATTAGTCCAGTATGGGTATGCCTTGGTGCCTTTGTTTCTTGCCCAGAAGAATCCCTTTCCTCAACTTTTAACTATCAAAATCCCACCTCTTCCTGAAATTCTAGCTCGGATGGCGTTTGTTCCACATGACAGTCTCTGACCACCTCACTTGGAACTGTCTTTCCCTCCTATGTACTGGAAGAGGACTCGATCTGCTTCTACTCTGTTCACTAGAGTTTTATGTTAATCACCTGAATTCTAAGACTCAGGATCAGAGCACATGCTTTCTTCACTTATTGCGCCGCTTAGAACATGGAGCATGGAGACATTTACTCACAGTGAACTGTGCTGTAGATCTGAGATCTAGGAAACTGTCAATCATAACATTTCCATCTTTTTGGATAGGCAGCCCACACAGGAATCTTTGGAAGGACATTTCTTCATTAGCTCAACAACTCCTGGACAGTTTGTGCTATACACCAAGCCCCCACTGGGCCCACAGGATCTATGAACAGAGCAGCCAACTCTCTTTCTTGACAGAGTATGAAACTGAAGAAGGAAGACACATGTACACAGGGAAACACCAAAACCACAAATATGGGAACAGTGTTTGTGAACCTCCTTCAGCTAGATCACAAACATCTTTAACCTCATCACACTTCCTTACAAGGAGCAACGCAGGAAATGGGGAATGAAAAATTTTTTTTTAAAGTCATCCAAATTTTTGTATTAGATCAGATGTAACTCTAGGGAGAATAATGTATAATCTTTATGAATGCATCTACTGCTTCTCAGCCTTTTGGCTAAGATCAAGTGAATAATGAATCTACATTTTAAGATTTCAATCACTAGCAATTAATACAAGGTAAGTGCTAGGGCAAATACATGTAAGGAAAAAGTTAACAGTAACTCTTGAAGCTCCAAGAATAATAAAACTCATGTCTGTCTCCATTATAACTGAATTGCTTTTTTTGAGATTTAATAGATTTAATGAACATATACGAGTAAAGGCATAAAATAGGTTTAACTGTAACCTGCCAAAGATTACAGCTAATTTAGGGTGTCATTTGAAATGAAAAGATGTCAACTTAATATCATTCTTATTTTCAGCACCAAAATTAAAATACAATGTGTATAAAAAGAACATTCCAAAGCACTGAATCTTCTGAAAATACTAAGCAATATACCCAGAGAAAAAAAAATTTATAGTTTTTTGCTGAATTACTAAATGTAGGTGTAATTTGGACCAAGAGCCAAAAAACAAATGTTCTAGTAAAAAAAAAAAAAAAAATTGTAGCCTTGGCTGGTGTGGCTCAGGGGACTGAGCACCCACTTGCGAACCAAAAGGCTGCTGGTTTGATTCCTGGTCAGGGCACACGCCTGGGTTACAGGCCACGTCCCCTTTTGGGGGCCTGTGAGAGGGAGCCAACTGATGTTTCTCTCTCACATCAACATTTCTCTTCCTCCCTTTCTCCCTCCCTCCCAGTTCTCTAAAAATAAATAAATAAAATCTTTTAAAAAATCTAGACTTTCAACAAAGCAAGTCTCTTACTCCAATAATAAATTTTATTTATTTATTTATTTATTTATTTATTTATTTATTTAGTGAGGGGAAGGGAGAGATAAAGAGAAATGTCAATGTGTGGTTGCCTCTCACACAACTGCTACAGGGGATCTGGCCCACAACCCAGGCATGTGTCCTGACTGGGAATCGAACTGGCAACACTTTGGTTGATAGGCCAGTGCTCAATCCACTGAGCCACACCAGCCAGGGCCAAAAATAATTTTTAAATATGTAATCAAATACACCACATTTTTCATTCTGTTCTTCAATGCCTCAACAATGCCCTTAAGAGGATAATTTATTCTATCATTTAACAATCAAGTCAAGAGAAAAATACAAAATGGCTTACTACAAAGAACTCATGACCCACGGACATGAACTAAAGGGGGCGGGATTGCTCAAACAAGGGAAGGGAGGTACCAGGCAAAAGGGGGGCAAAGGGAAAAAAGTTGGGGCAACTATAACATCATAATGAATAAAATATACTTTAAAAATATGTGCTATTTAAATTTCAGTTAATTAAAACAGAGTCAAAAATTCAGTTCCTCGGTTACACTAGGCACATTCCCGGGGCTAAGTAACTACACGTGGCTCTCATGGTGGACAGTTCTGATCTAGCGCATCCCCATCACCGACATCCAGTAGCACACAGAAGAGTGCCAGTCTTACAGCTCACATTTGCTTTAGTGCCCTTGCTCCAATGCAAAGTGTAAGACACAACTGACAATGCCGCCTGTTCTTTTTTTTTTTAAGGCTGAAAATTAGATTTTCATGCTGTTTCAGAATAGACTGCCTACCACCTCAGTACCTAAAAAAATGGAAGAAAAAAGAGTGGCCTCTTGGTGGACTCAAAGAAAACAAACAGACCAAAACAGCTACCACTACAACAAAACAAAACAAAACAAAACAAAACAAAAAACACCATCGCCCACAGAACATGTACGCTGAACACATAAGAAACAATGTTTAGCATTTTGAACAAAAATCATGCTCCTGCTACTTAGAAACTGCTGGTGTCTGCCATATACACATACCGTCTTTGACAAGTGCCTGCACTGGCACCCAACCAAGAAGTTGGGCTTCCTGCAGATAACGTCCGGGCTGTGGAGCAATACTGTCAAACGATCAACAAAGGTTTTGCAACCAGACAAGGGCTGGTCCTCTCTGCCTTCTCACACACTCACTAGTTATGTGACTTTCCAGCAGGTTAGTGAATCTTTTTTGTGCCTGCATTTACCAACAAAGAAAGAAGCAAAGAAGAGGCCAAATCCCCAGGTCTGAAGTCAATGTTAAATCAGATAATGTTCTCAGGCATCCGCTAGTTCAGTGCATGACACAATCAGTTACACTGGCAATTATCCTGGAAGACCAAAACATCCCACAAGAATAATACCACTCATAATAGCTATTAGTAAGCCAAGTCTTTTTTTTTAATTAAAAACAGCTTGTGGAGATATAATTAATACATCATACAAGTCATCCATCTGAAGTGTACAATTCAAGTGAATCAAGTCTTTTAATAGGTAATTCAACATTTACACAGTGTCTAATATGGGTTAGTGACTACACAAGATGCCTGGACACTGGTTCTCAAATGGGGACAATTTTTCTCACCAGGGGACATTTGGCAATGTCTGCACACATTTTTTCCTGTCATGACTGTGGGGAGGGAGCAACTTGTATTTAATGGGTAGAGGTTGGGGCGCTGCTGAACATCCTACAATGTACCAGACAGCCCCCCACAAAGAATCATCCAGCCCCAAATGCCAATAGTGCCAAGGCTGAGAAACCCTGTTCGAAGGATACAAAGGTGAACGAGGATGGTATCAGTCTTCCTAAAGCCTACTGTCCAATGAAGGGGAGAAAAACAGAAATGGGACCCAAAGTGTTAGAGCTGCAGAGAAGAAGAGGGATGCTGAAGCCAAAATACTGGAAGGCAAACAGGAATTTGTCAGGGGTTCTCGGGATGGAAAGGAATGATTTCATGTAAAGGGAATAACATGGAAAACACTTAGAGACGTAGAAAGCAGGTCAGAGTCTAAGAAGTTCAAGCAGCTCCGAATGGTTGGTTCAGAAAGGGTAGAGCTCGGGCTGTTTCCCAGAGAGGAGTGGAGAAGCCAAGCGGAGAGGCACGCAGGAGCCAGATCAAAAAGGTTTTGTATGCCATGCTAGGAAAGAGTTTGGGCTTGATCTTATCGTCAGTGGTCGACAAACATTTCCTGTAATGAGCCAGATAGGAAGTATCATTAGGCCGCGTGTTCTCTGTTACAAACTCAACTCTGTGTTCACAGCGAGAAAGCAGCCGTAGACAGCCCGTGAATGAATGGATGTGGCTGTGGCCCATTAGAACCTCATTTATGGGCACTATAATTTGAATTTCATATAATATTCAGGTTCAATAAAATATTCTTTTGATTTCTTCCTACCACTTAAAAGTGTGAAAATAATTCTTCACCGGTGGGCTATCCACAAATGGGTGGTGACAGCCGTTTACCGAGCCCTGGTATAGAGACTCCACAGGACTTCTAGGTGACAAGGCGGACACACAACAGAGCAGGGCACCTCTCTTCAGACCTCTGGGAGTGCTGACCATCTCCTAGGTGTTCCTGTGACGGAACAAACGAACTTGGGCTTAAATTTTGTCAGCAGCTTGCTTGTGAAAAGTACGACAAGATGGTCTGCTAACCAGAGAAGGAAAAGCCCATTTCCAGCAACTGTGGTGAAATGACATTTACCTAACAGAAAGACAAATTTCTTCATAATTAGTGGGCTCCTGACACTGACATAATCTGAGTACTGCAGCAAAGTCACCCTTCAACTAGCTCCCCAGTACGCCCTTGAATTAAGCCGATGAGAAGTACCAGCTATGAAGAAACAACTCCATAGCTATGACCATCTGCCATAATGAAGCTAACATCGAGAACCTCAGGGTGTCGATACGAGAAGTAGGAAGCCAGGTGCTGGACACAAAGGGCAGGAGTTCTCACCCCCTCAGGCAGTCCTGATATCTGAGTCAGGTTCTGGAAACTTCAGCTACTGGAAACATCTTACCTTTAATCTGAAACTATTTTCAAGAGAAGAGTCTGATAGCATGAATTCAAATTGTAAAGAAAAAATTTTACTCATTTTAAAAAACTTTTTTTTTCAAAAAAAATTACATAAGATACAGATACTAATCTGGGGAAACATTTCTTTAAAAAACTTGTTGCTTTGTGATTCCAATTTTTTTTTTTTTTTACTACTTTTAAGCACCACAATGGTGTTCTATGATAACTAAAGCCATTTGAAGTCTAAACAACCATCTTTTACATCTTTGATGTGGCTGGCTCTTTCCAAATAATTAGGATATTTCTTTAGGACAATGAACATATGTCAGAAGGACTGTTTGGAGGATTAATCAATCTGTTTGTAATTTAATGATACAGTGTCTGGTTCATAGTGTACGCTCGATTGATGTTAGGTATCATTAACTTGAGATGTCATTACAATCTCTACTTCAGTTCCTCTCGAAATGTCTCACCACAGTGGAGTCCTCCCAACTTCTCTGCAAGTCAGGGACCCAAAGAACGCAGAAGCTGCACAGCCCAGCCCTCTCACTATGTAAATGGACTGACTGAGTTTGGTATAAAGAGCGAGGCCTCTGGGGTGGGACGTGCCTGGTTTTAAGCCCTGGCTAACCGGCCTGTAGGTTGGGTTAATTGCGCCAAAACCTCAATTTCCTAATTTATAAAATAGGGATTAAATAAAGTAACACACATAAAGTACTAAGCACAGTGCCTAACTTTTTCCCACCATTTCTAAGCTGCACTGTTTACCTTGCTGCTTGAAACCTAAGCGACAGTGTGCCACTGTGATTACGGGGTTTCACCCAAACCTTTCCTGCACTGCAGGTGCAGATATATACAGGCGCATTTTTGGAGAATTGACATTTTGCAAATGCAGCTAGCATTTTAATTTATACATGAGAAAAGGAAGTGTTCAAAAGGGTGTGCATTTCAAGTTATTGCAGATATTTGTGAGAGAATTTCCCTAACCTATTTTTAAAAATCAATACCTGTGTACTATTATTATTGATCTTAACCTTCCTATTAAGAAGTTTTATTTCCTCTGCTCATCTTATGAAGAAATGGGTGTAAACTGCCCCTGTGTTTGTTCTGAACTTGACTCCTATCTAACCACACTGGACGGTTGTACCAGACTGAAGCAGACTATTTAAGACACATATTTTCCAAATCAAGCAAACTCTACCTCTCACTTTCTGTGTATGATTCCTTCAGGAGTATATCCCTAAATTTCAAATCACTTTATAGTCTCCCAATGCTTCAGTCCCCCTAACTCCACTCTATGGATCCTGGGAATACGTATGCTAAATATGTCTGTGAAATACTTTGTTAAAGATTACATAATAAGGAACAAAAGGTGGTATTTTTTACAGATTCCAGGCAGTTGTGGGCCGATGAACGTCACAAGAAAGCAGCCTTTCAATTCACTGGCTTCAGAAGGCTAAGGAAATAGCCCATTTCCCTTTCCCTCTTTTCTATCTGGTTTCTCTGATGTGTTCCCAGATACTCAAAGCAAGATTCAGATATGCATGAAATTTTAACATGCCTGTCTGAAGCCAGGAAAAATAAAGAACCGCGTGCTAATATTTAAGACCAGGAAGAGTTCATCAATACTTGCGGGGGAATTTCATTCAGTCTTGGAAATTACTAAGAATCTTTCTTCCCCAGTTAACAGGGAAGTAATGTCAAATGGCTCAAATTTGCATGGAATTCTAATACCCTGGAGCACGCTCCTGAATAAGCCTACGAACTTGGCAGTTACTCCAGCAACCTAAATCTTCATCTGTTTCCAGATGAGCTGCAGCAATTTTTGGCCTTTCCTACAGCCCTCGTACTTGACATCAGTTAGCCTAGACTCAGACCTTGACCTTGCCTTTATAGCTGGAGGAGAGTTCAGACGACCAAACCTCAATAGAAACAACCTAAGTGTGAAAGGTTTTACCCCAGTCTTCTCTCAATGAGGGCTCTTTAACCTTTAATACTGATCTTCAATCTCATGCTCTTCAGAAGGGGATATCTGAAATTCTCCCTTATATCTGAGGAGCATTACGCTCATCATTTGTTCTTGCTGTTGCTTTTGTTTCTTGTTTCTTTGTTTTTGTTTTGATGTAGGTCAGAAGCAGAAATGCCAAAAATACCAAAAGGATAACTTATTATCTACATATCAGCTTTGTTCATCTGATTGGATTAGATTTAAGTATTTCCTTTAATTTTGGACAGGGCTCTCTAAGTATGCCGAGACTTTCTCCACAAAAAGGAATTCCCTTGATTGGATCAGAAACTACTACTTGCTTCTGGAAATCAAACATTTTGGTAGGTGAATCAGGGATGGTGGCATTTTCTGAACTTTACTTGGATTCTTTGATATTTTCCTGTTAATCCATGTAGATCTACTAAGGAGCTTCTGATTGACAAGGGTGCAGTGGGAGCGGGTGCTCTCGCTTCTGTTTCTTGTCTTTCTTTCTCTGCACCTTGCACACGGGCCAGGTACATGCATAGTGGTTTCCTTACTTACCAAATACTTCATAGCTTCCACAATACTTTATCTTTCTCTATCCCAAAGTGTTCTGAATGTGGTATTTTGATCATTCAGTGTAGTTCAGAGACTCACTGTGTAAGCTTGTCACAAGTAACCTATACCCTTGGCGTTAACTGCAATGTTAGGGAAGAAAATAGAATCTGGAAGAAAATAGAATTTTGGTTGGGTTTGACCAGGGCAGGGGATTATAGCTCACATAGCCAGAGGCGATGGGACTACTCGTTTGGCAGATGACCAAAGATCAAGACCAAGCAATGATGGTCATTTGCAGAGTTCTCACCTGGACTCCAGTAATTTTGGAATGGTGTCCTTAGTTATGGGCATACACTGTGATTTGAAGCTTTTGACTTAGTTGTGATTAACATTACCAAGTAAGTGGGAATTTGTTTTTTTCTATTGGCATTCTGTCTTGCAAAAACAAGAGGAAAGGAAGGTGATACTAGGCACCTAACATCAAATTTAGTAAAAATCACTGGGGGGAAAAGCCCAGAAGTGTGATTTAATGATCTGAGAAATTAAGCAAAAGTGTCACGTCTGAAGAATTTGAAAATGGTTATAGGTCAAAGCATTAAAAACTTCTTTGGGGACGGAGTGGCTATAAGAGGAACCTGGTGAGGAATCTGCCAGGGGTTAATTGCAACCCTGCATGAAAAGCAGTTAACAAGTGAGAATTAGAACACCCAGGAGGAAAAGAAAAATGTTTCCAGTGCCATGAGAAATAAACAACAAAGGGGAAATATTTCCTTTGGCTACCACTACCTCCTTTTCAAAAGCTCAGAGGAGCTGCGGGGAATGCCAAGGACTGGTTTTCTCTCAACTCCCTCTGAAACATTTGTCTTCATTACCACTCTTTTTAATCAGGGCTCCTTCATGAGTGTTTCTGCTCAGCCCCTAAGGGGCAGCTCTGGTCTGCGATAAATCAGAATCCACACCGCAAGTCACTAATCAGCACTCCCGGGGAAAGAAAAACAGAGAAGTGCAGACCACGATGCTGAAAAGGCCTGGGGGCTCACAGGCCTCCAGGAGGAAGGGCCTCTACGCAGAAATAATAACTTGGTAGAGGTGGAATAGGACTCCAAGGCTTAGGATTTACTTTAAAAATCTCAAACACAAAATTTTCATATGAAAATGTAAGGGCTTGGAATCTAATTTTGTTTTAGCAATTTAAGATAAAGAGTTTGCTTAATAGACACTAACTGGTACTCCTAGCTTAAGAATTTCGATTCCTGATTTGAAAGTCAGCAAGACAAGGCAGAGGGACAGGAGAGAAATAAAAATAATGAAAATGATCAAAAGTCCGGAATTCGCCTTCTCATCTCTTGCTTCAGTGATGCCATTAAGACATAAACTTAAAAATCCCAGGTGAGCGTTCTCTAATGTCTATGATATGACTGTTACTTTGCTTCAATGTAATGAGAGTCATAAAATTATAAACATATTACATTTTTTCCACTGGAAACGGTTTTAGAAATAATCTAAGATTAAATGGACTGGCTAAAGAGTCAGTATAGCTGGTTAGTAGCAGACTTTCCGCTAGGATTCCAAACATCTTCCACGAGGAGGATCTCCTGCACGTGTCAGGGACTGACCCGGTGCCACTCAGAGGGAGAGGAGGACGTGTCTCCAGTCCTACGGCCACTGCTCACTGGTTTTACCTTGGCTAAATCACCTAACAATCTGAAGCTCAATTTCTTCATCTATGGGATAGAATTCGCATCTTTCCTGAATATATTACAGGGTTGATGCAATTCCCCATACATTCAAAGTATTATTAAATTACTATAAGCAAGTTTGCTGAGAGCATTAATGAGCTAACACGCTAACAGAATTCAGGTAAACAGAGAAAACCCACTTTTCATAGGAAGAGAGACCTAGATTATGGCAAATACTTCCGGGACTCCCAGACACAAGTTTAGACGTGAAATCGCTCCTATGATGCACAACCAGACCACAGCCTGGCAAGCAAATCACCACCAAGCAGACAGTTGATTCCAAGGCTCCCAAAATTGATGCTAACTCCTCTAACGACAAACCTAAATAAAACTCACCTTCTACCTGCCTGCCTATGACAGAGTCTGCATGGCACGGACTCCAGAAGGAAACCATGGCAAACACGTGGCCAAGTGCATGATGCTGTGCCGGAGTCAGGACCACACTCCTGCCCAGGCGCCAAGACCTGCTGCTGTTTCAGCTTCACTGGCATTTTGTTGCTTGTTGTCTGTGAAAGCTGGTGGTATGACAATGTCATCTCACTGTGGCCGGACAGATAGAGACCTTGTCCTCACAAAGAGGAGTGCCCCTCCGAGGCAGTCACATCTAGCGAAAAACACTAATTTCCTCCACTCCAGTATCATGAAAATACACTGAGAAAACAACTACGCACTGAGCATCCATCAAAGTGATGACCTCTTCCTGAAGCTAACCGCATAAAACAGCCTCCTGCTCTTCCTGTTCCAACCAGCATGCTTGTCTGACTCTGACCTTATGAAGAAAAAGCTCTCAGAAAGCCCTCAGGAGAAACGTTTCTCGATACCGACTTTAGGAGCCAGTATCTGAACAGCTTGGAGCCTGACTCAGCTACGAGGGCCAATCTGAGTAGAGGGCAGGTGCTCACAGAAGGACTCTCCAAGGAACATGGCTAGAACTGTGAATCTTCAGTCAAAATACTGAGACTTCATGTTGTAAAACGGGATGCACGCAAAGGTCTTGCACAGAGGCACGTCAAGACAAAAGCAGTGTTTGAGGACGAAGTTTCTATCGGGGCTATGTGGGGGAAGCTGGGGTGAGGGGCAGGGTCAGAGAGACTGGTATTTGTGGGGCCAGTTTGGACGCGGCTGCAGGGCTCTAGGCAAGAGGAAATTAGAGATCAGAGTGAGGTTATTCTGACAAATGGGGTTTCTTGGCTTGTACTGATTATTCTTTTGGATACAAGAGCATTAATGGTAATAAGGAAATTGTACAGGTCAGTCTCTCATAATTAATTGGGAAGATATTTTTTAATTGTTGGTTTTTAAGGAGCTCTGGAAGATAGGATTGAGAGAAATACTTATGCAATTACTTGTTAAGTATTAATAAGCGTTAGAAAGAGCTTTAGATAAAAGGTGTTTATAGTTCATTTGGAATTAAGTCATATGAACAGTAAAGGTGAACGTGGACATTCCAGCTGTCTACCAAACACGTGACTGGATCGCCTGTGCGGATCAGGAGGGCAGCACCCACAGGCTCCACCCCGACCTGTTGCTGCCTGAGCCGCAGAAGCAGTGTGCGGGCGAAACTGCTGCGGCACAGGGCGCTCACTGACTTTACAAGCAACAACAAATGGGCCGTGACTCCCAGTCTAGAGAAAAGGGCTGGCAGCATCTGTGAAATTCAGGAATGGATTCTACGTTTCTGTTCAATGTTACAATTGAGCCAGATATAATTTAATGATCTGCTGTGAGAAATGGTAAGTCTGCCATATACACAAAAATGGCTTCTGTAGACTTGAAGAGCAGATCTACAGAAAAAATACATCAAACGGTAGTTTCTAACTGCGGGCATGGAGTACAGAGAGTTCATGGGAGAAGGGAAGGTGTCAAACAAATGCTCTAAAACCGAGGGCCTGCCCCTCCCCAAACAGGACCTTCAAGTTCCTTCCCACATCTCGCACAGGAGCAGCGACACTCTTCTTCTCTGTTTGCAGCAGGCTTTAAGGATACTCGCAGCCCTGGAAGTTGGAAATCAACCCTGGCTACGAGAAAGCAGCCCCTCCCAGACATATCCCCTTTCCTGACAAACACCCACCCACTGGCAGGCCTGGGAGACACATGGCGACCAGAGCATGCTGTCAAAACGTATCATTACGAAACGTCCACCTTCCGAAAGCACAACCTTTGCTCAGTGCAGTGTTTTCCTTGGAAGACAGCTCTTCGGAGAGCTATAAAAAGCCGGTAGAATTGATGAGGCTAGCTGTTGCAGTCTATGCTAACGATCATGTTAACAATGTAAAGGTGAATAATGATGGTGGAATGTTTCACCAAAACCAGAAAATAACAACAACTAAATTCATTAATCATGTTCCTCTACTTCAAAGAATCTCATCATTTTTGGCATGCCTCCTCTGAAGAGGAAAGCCGCACAGGAGTTGTACGGCCTCCTCCTTTAATTTCCTTTCTTTCTCTGTACCCTCAGGTGGCCAGGCGAGTGCGGCATGCAGGCCTAGGCTGCACGTGAAGTTCGCAGCTCTTTGCCTGATCTCATGATCCGCTATCAAAACAGCTCTTTCCAACGTGTTTCCTGTCTCGTTCTGCGATTGCGTGAGTGTTTCCTTGGCTGGATCAGCTGCCAAATTAAGTCCCTTTGGTAGAGAACTGCAGAGAACTCAATGTAGCCCTGTCTCCCCTCCACCTTAGACTTGACATCGGAAGTGACTTAGGAAGTACTCTAATAGTTACCAAATTTTTGGAAACGGATTCAGCTTTTCTGGACTAAACATGTGTTTAGGAGAGACTGCATCACTAATCATCACTTGACCTTGTGACAGACCAAAAGTTGCTGATTTTTTTCCTAAAAAAAAAAAAAAACACACACATACAGACAACAACTTTTACAAACTAGCACAATGATGTAAATGCAAAATCATGTTGCGAGATGACTGCAAATGCGCTGACTTCCAGATGTTTGACAAGACAGTGCGGAAACACCGGAAAAGGAAAAAGAAAAAAAAAACAGTTAACAGTTTCTGTTACAAACTCTGCTGGGTTACTTGCTTTCTGGGACTTTTCCACAAACGACTTAGGAGAGAAAGGAACTGAAGGTCTGTCTCTCACTTGTCAAATTCTAATCCATCAATTGCAGGTAAAGAGAAGGTTGTCTCTGAAAACACAGAAAGCTTCCCCAAATCTATTATTAATACTGTGGAAATAGGTGCAGTGGGATCTGCCCAAACACACGCTCACTATTACCCCACTGCTCAGTTAAATAAGCCTGCACACCAATCAAATAAGATAGGAATCTCGAACAGGGCCATGCGCATTCCGCTAAATATCCCCTCTGTATATCAATCGCAGATAAAATCTGATTTAAGTCAAAACATAGCACGGCTCAGGCCATCCTTGCTGTGCGTGTTTCTTTTTTATGTGCTCATCCTTGACTCGCACTGTTCCTGGTGGAAGTCTTCCAAAAAAAACTAGATTTAGTTGTCAGATTTACAGTATCAAGGAATCTCTAAAATGAATGGGTTCTTTAAAAGAAAAGCCAAACTCTGGGTAATTACATTCAAATTCCTTAATCACATTTTCTGAGCTCAGTGGGAATTGTGGTGTTTCTTTCCTGAATATCTTCTCCAGAGCCACACAAATGCAGCGCAGACTCTTCCTCCAAATGGATATCGACAGAAGGATGCCCCTTGGCAAAATGTTAATGTGGATGCTTCTTAAGTTTTCTCTTTCATGCAGCTAGAAGCAATCTGTGTGTGTGTGCGTGCGTGCGTGCGTGTGTGTGTGAACACAGACATCTATCTGTGTCACTTTCCTCACTTTCACTCCCCCTAACCTCCTGAGGGGGGAAAAATTAGGGCATCTCAGCAATAACTACAAGAATATAGTTTACTAAATGGCAGACATGATACAGTTTTGTAATATTTCCTTCTTCTTCACCTCTGGGCTCACAAAGGGACCACACTTCCCCGGCCCTTGGAGTCATAACCCAGCAGTGTCCTAAAGAACTTCCCGTGACAACGGAAATGGTCTCCATTTAGTTTTGTCCAATATGGGAGACTTGTAACACAGCTGCTGCAACTGACAAACTGAATGGCCGATTTTATTTCATTTTCATTAGTTTGAATTTAGATAACCAAATGTGGCTACTGCCTATGGTAGTGGATGGCACAGTTCCAGACACTGCAAGAACGGTGAGCAGAAGTGACCCGTGTGACAGCTGCTGTGTCCCTTTGCCGCTGCCATGGTCACCTGTAACAATTCAACGGTGAAGCCTTAGTTAACCTAGGTCCCAGAGTGGAGACAGCATGCAGCAGAGACCCCAGCAACTTGTGATGGACAATAATTTAGCCAGAAAAGTCGTAATATGTACAAGTAAGAAAAATACAGCAAGTACTAATATTTGTGAAGACCTTACGAATCAAATATTGTGAAAACGTCAAGAAGCTCCTACTTGACATGCACAAGCGGTGCTGACATAACAGGAGGATAGAGCTGCTCAAGCGGACCAGAACTATTTCCTAGAGAGACCCCACAACACAAAACTTGGACCTTGGCTGGTGCAGCTCAGTGGATTAAGGGCTATTTCCTAGAGAGACCCCACAACACAAAACTTGGACCTTGGCTGGTGCAGCTCAGTGGATTAAGGGCTATTTCCTAGAGAGACCCCACAACACAAAACTTGGACCTTGGCTGGTGCAGCTCAGTGGATTAAGGGCCTGTGAACCAAAGGGTCACCTGTTTGATTCTCAGTCAGGGCACATGTCTGGGTTGTGGGCCAGGTCCCCAGTTGGGGTTGTGAAAGGCAACTGACCGATGTATCTCTCACATATACATGTTTCTCTCCCTCTCTTTCTCCCTCTCTTCCCCTCTCTCTAAAAAACTAAATAAATGAAAATTAAAAAAAAAAAAAAACTTAGTGCCTACAATCAAGGGGAGATGACTTGGGGTGTTGTACTACACATACAGAAAACTCACTCAAGAATTAATCATAACATATTTTATGTTCTCGTTGCCACAAAAGACATTCCTGTGTTCAAAGTGGCAAAGATATGTTCGTTAGTGATATTTTTCCCACAGAGAGAAAAAATGCCCTAGTCATGAAAGAGTTAAAAGAGACCAAAATTAGACACAGTTCATGTTAAAGGTTAGAAGAATAATCAGTCACTTGAAAAACACTACATAAACATTTTTCCGGATGCAATTTTCGGTCCAAGGATACATTTCCCAGTAGAAATCAGCAGCTAAAAAGGAAATCATTTCGTCTCCATAAGTGCCAAATTGTATCCTGATTTTTCCTGGTCTGGCTCAACTTTCAAAACTAGTGGTTCAACTTCTGCAATCTTTCACCCGATGACTATGTAAACACATCTTTATAAGACAGACATAACCCTTGGGTGGGCCAATTTATGTTAGATTATGAAAATACTTAAAATACAAAATCGTATAATGATTGTTGTCCTTTGGTTTTTCCCTAAAAGGAAAGAAAACTCTAGTTAACATAGGCGGTGGTTCATGTGAAGATAATATGACACATATACATTGCTTTCTCTTTTTTCCAAGCTTTGAAAATAAATATCACTAACAATTCAGTGAGGGCTTTCCTCATGTTTTGGCACGGTGATCTGTAAATTAAGAATTTGCAAATATCCCTCTGATAGGGATACTCACATCATATACCACACAACTGGAATGAATTCAACTCCTCACACAAGGCCAGGAAAAATTCTCACCCTTGGAAGTACTTTGGATCTTCTGTATTCGGTCAGAGGTTATAGAAACATTAGTTTTAAGGATAAAGTAATCTCAAGTAAAAACCAAAGATTCATTCAGAATTTATTACTGCCTCTGATTCATATATATCTCGCATTATTCAGAACTCGCCAAAACACAATTCAGGCAGAATCTCTGTAGCTAGGAAAAAAACATAAATTTTAAATCTTCATAGAAAGGCAAACTCTGCTCTTTTACTTCTCCCTTGAAATTCTAGAGCATTTATAGTCCACTACAAAATACATCATGAAAAAGTCTATCTTCAACTTTCAGCATGGGGAAGAATTTAAACTTTTCCTCCAGTGGATAAAATTATATAAAAGAAGTCATTTTGGGAGACACTGGAGAGTGCAGAATAAATTATAGCTACGAGATCTGGAAAAGTTTTGTTGAATGTTAAGCACTTTTCACATCGGGGCCTACACACTCCTGTCTGGGGAACAATGTGTCCCCAAAGCCATTCACAGAAAGTGCTGGATAGCCCTCCCTCCCTCAGGAAGCACGCCTGAACAGCTGCAAACACATATATCTCCTTTCATCAGAGGTTGATGGGAATTACATCAAATATTCATAATTATATTCATAAAAATGATTTTTAGTAATATGGTTACAAGTTATGACAAAGCCAAGAACTTAAAGTAGCTTAATTCTACAACTTTTAAAAAAATTGAGAGTGCAACTCCACGAATAATTTTCTAATGGCTATGTTAGTCCTCCATTCTTGCTCCTGAGAAAACAGACAAATATGTCACTGAAGCAGCGTGAAGCACAAAGCCCATTTTCTTTCACGTGCTGGAAGAAGCTGATAAGTGATATACTTTCTAAATTCACAACATTTTAACTGAGCGGAAGGATATATTAGGGTTGCATTTTCTTGTTCAAATGACTGCTTCTGCCCAAACCAGCATGAGGGACTTAATTAAATATTTTCACTTAAACTCTAATGTGAAAGACATAAAACTTTTAACCCATCTGCCAAAATTAGAAAATCTTTAATTCTTCTGAAAAAATATACTCATATAGACATTCAAAACTAAAACTTAAAGGTTGATTATTTAAACCTAGCTTTTTTAAATGGAAATATTTTGCATTCCTTTCCGATTTAAAACACTCTGCCATGAAAGCCACCATTATTTATAAGTGAAGAAAGAAAAGGGAATCTGTCTTCCTTCTTCCCACTCCTCACTCTGCCATTGTCACCTGTATCTATTTCCAGGAAGCCAATATTCATTAGGGTTAATCTGCCTACTAATGAATAAACAAAGGATTTCTCTGTCACTAAGAGGCCAGGTGAGCTGATAGCATCTTCTAACACAGAAAATCATCTGTACCATACAGCGCAGGAAATTACCTGCCGCAACCCCACACCTGGGATCGTTTGGCAGGCAGATCTCTAATGTTGAGTAATATATGGAAAATGGACTATAACCATTTTTTCAAAGGACTGAAAAACTCGTATTATAGAACAGAACATTTTTATGTAATCAACTATATAACTCACAAGGAAAATAAATTTTAAAAAATCAAGAAAACCAACAAGAAACTTTTCCATGCTTTTCCCCTAAAAAACCAAGAGTAAATGTAAGAAATGATGCCAAAGTACCAACATGCAACAAAATAAAACTGATACAATAACAATATTTCCAGGGATTGCAAGATCTTAATTTAGCAGTTCTAGAATAGAACAGAGTCAACAAACTGAGTAAGAAAGAGACATGATTATAATCCCTACCTTGACAGACTGATAAAAATTCACATCAAGTAATCCTACATGATATTGTTGCTTCATCAAGATGTCAGGAAAAGAATCAACTATTTGTTAACATATTAAATTGATAATATAGTTTATGTTTCCCTTTGAAGAGCAGAATCAAAAGTCTCAAGTCTCTATAAAAATCTTTTTTTCCAGCTAAATAATCCAACAGGAAATCACTGGTGGTAAATAAACAAACACAAAATAAAAATAAAAGAAATGAGGTAAAAGATATATGACCTCCTTCTAAATGTGGGGTCAGGGGGAGGAATACATCCTAAATGCTAGTTTTAAGCAACATTTAATAGCCTGAAAACTGTGAGGTATAAGCAGATAAAAGAACTGGAGGACTACTGATTTGATTAGGTGCAGGCACTGCAGCAACAAAATTCACTTACAAAACAAGAAAACACAAAGTGATTAGGGACCATCACCTTCTCAAACTCAGGCTCCATATGACAGGACGGCCCAGCCGGGATACGGAGCAAAGTGAGACTAGACCTATCAGTTTGTGCGCCAATGAGAGACAACCAACGTGCCATCCTTGACACATGGGCCATTAAGTAGCCACAATGGGTGCCATCTTTCTTCAACTTTTAATAATATCCTTGCAGAGAAAAGAAGCCAAACTCCTAGGCAGAACAGCTATCATCCTCTAGACAGACTAGGGACTAAAGAGTAAGAAGTCTTAGGAAAAGTGTTAGTCAACACTTGATGAGGACCTGCTGTTTGTCAAACCCACAAGGAACAGGACTGGGACTGTTGAGCAGAGATGAAAACAGATACAGGTCCTGGCAGGTGTGGCTCAGTGGATTGAGCACTGGCCTGTGAACCAGAGGGTTGGTGGTTTGATTCCTGTCAGGGCACATGCCTGGGTTTCGGGCCAGGTCCCCATTTGGGGTGCACGAGAGGCACCCACACGCTGATATTTCTTTCCCTCTCTTTTTCCTTCCCTTTCTCTAAAAATAAATAAGTAAAAATTTTTAAAAAGATACGGTCTTTGTTACACAGTGTATGCTATCATTATTAGTGTATTTGAATTTCTTAGCTTCATAGGGTTTCCTGGTTGGTTTTATACTGAATATGTTAGCTATATATCAAATACAAAAAAAAACAACAAACAAACCCAAACCTGTGGGGAAAGGTGTCCCAGTGGGAGAACAGCGCTATCTATGGGCAAGGGGTGAGACCGAGGGCCCTGCTCATGCACATGGCACCTACAGAAATGCAGAGCAGAAAGAATGAAGGCTCACTCAAAATGTGGGATATTTCATAGTTTTTATCTGTTGGGACAGGTTTTCTGAAACACACCATTTAAACATGAATGAAAGTAAATGCAAACTGCATGGGGCTCCCAATAGCGGTCAGCTTATGATGCTGTATTGACAGCAGATGCTGACTCTGTGAATGTCATATGTACATATTTCTGAATTTATTTTCGCTGAGAGGGTTTTTTGGTGTATGTGGGAAAATTCAGCATGTCAGTTAAGGGAAATGTATATGATTTCCCTTTCAAGATCCTACAAAAACATATGGGAGCAAGATAATGTTTGCCCTGACCTGCCAAAATCCTGGGGAGATCATCTCAAATCCACAGAACATTCCTGAGGACTAATGCTCGCACTGGGGCTCCTGCATTAGCAGATGTGTGAAAATGCTTGTACTCCGAGAGCTCCCTCATGGCTTTGCATCTGAAGAAGCTCCTCTACAACCACTATTCCAGCCAAGGGCTGAGACGGTATTTCCAAGTTAAGTACACCTTCATTTAAGCCAGTGTCTGGACAGAAGAATTCAACGGACGTGTTTGTGACTTGGCTCAGAACCAAGAGAAGCCTGAGTGGATGTCAGACAGACTTTTGGGAGGCCTCCCAGGTTCCACCCCCAGTCCTCAACTCACATCAAAGACTCAGAGGCATTTTTCCTCGCTCATGTAACAATTTCTAGCAATCAAATATTCCCGTTTCAAGCACATGACTGGAAGAGTCATGTGTATTATTTTAGTTGTGATTAAAATGGGCTGGGGGTGCGTGTGCATGTGTTCAATACTGTCCCTAGTTCATTATTTAGGCTGTGGCCAAAAAAAAAAAAAAAATATGCTGAAAACATTAAAGAAACCAAACTACCTTTGCATGCTTTCTATAACATTTTCTTTTGTAAAAACCATAGGTTTTTGAGTCTCATGAGAGTAACATAAGCCTACTGTAAAAAACTTCAGAAAAACTGTAGCTAAAAATAAATATTGCCCACAATCCTCTCTCAGAGATTAGCTACTACTTACATTTTGGGTTGTTCCCTTCTAGTTTCTGTAACACACACACAAACACCACTGTACACATGCATAACTACATTTTCTCTCATAAAACTTTATATAGCTTTGAGTCCTTCTATGTTTATAATGACAAAGTAAAAAGCAGTGGTTGCAATCTTAATTAGACAAAAAGTATTAAGCAAGAAATAAAGGACACTTAGAAATGTTAAAAAAGCATACATCAGTATATTTGACCACAAAGCCCTAATAGTATGAATATGTGCATATCATGTAACATTGCCACTATATAAAGAAACTACAGAGACTTCTGGCCAAGATGGAGGCGTAGCTGGACACACTGTGCCTCCTCTCACAACCAACATTAAGGACAACAAAAACATAGAACCAAAAAAAAAGAAAACCCAACCAGGACAGAGAGAAAATTGAATTGCGTGGGAGTCCAACAACAATGATTCACCCAGACCAGTAAGAGGGGCGGACTCTGTGGCCGGTGGAGTCAGATGGTGGTCCTGGCACGCAGTCACCCCAGGTGCACAGGTGGCGGTGTTGCCGAAGGCGAGGAGGCCAAGCAGGCGCACAAGGGGCGGACCACGGACACACATTTGTGCACAGATAAACCAGGCGAAAACAGGCAGCAAGTCAGATTGTGTGACACAGGGCCCCAGCACCAGGAAGTAAAGCCTAAAAGCACCCATTGAAAATACTTGTAGGGGCTCAGGTGCCGGAAGGGAGTCTCAGCCTCACAGGAGAGTTCATTGAGGAGACCCATGGGGTCCTGGAGCGTGCGCAGGCCCACCCACCCAGGAATCAGCACCAGAGGGTCCAGTTTACTTGGGGAAAGCAGCGGAAGTGACTGAAATCTGCCAGAGAGTGGAGCAAGCGCCATTGTTCCCTGTCGGACCCCGCCCCCACATCCAGCATCAGAACCCAGTGACTGGGCAGCCCTGCCCTGGTGAGCGCCTAAGGCTCTGCCACTCACTACATAACAGCCACTACCAGACAAAAACAAAAAACCAAAAACCAAGGATGGCTCAAAAGGGAGAACAGACCGGGGCCCCGGAGCTAATTCATCTGAGCGACCAGGAGGTGGTCAACCTATCAGATGCAGAGCTCCAAGCACTGGTAGCCAACCCATCAGAAGCACAGTTCAAAGCACTGGTGATTAGGAAGCTCACAGAATTGGTTGATTTTGGTCACAAATTAGAGGAACAAATGGAGGCTACAATAAGTGAAATGAAGAAAAACGCACAGGGAACCAATAGTGATGGGAGGAAAACTGGGACTCAAATCAATGGAGTGGACCAGAAGGAAGAAACAAACAGAAAAGAATGAAGAAACAAGAATTCAAAAAAATGAGGAGAGGTTTAGGAACATCCAGGACATCTTGAAATGTCCCAACATCTGAATTACAGGGGTACCAGAAGGGGAAGAGGAAGAGCAACAAGTGGAAAACTTATTAGAACAAATAATAAAGGAGAACTTCCCCAATCTGGCAAAGGAAATAGACTTCCAGGAAGTCCAGGAAGCTCAGAGAGTCCCAAAGAAGGTGGACCCAAGGAGGAACACACCAAGGCACATCATAATTACATTAGCCAAGATTAAAATGAAGGAGAGAATTCTAGAAGCAGCAAGGGATAAGGGGACAGTCACCTACAACGGAGTTCCCATCAGACTGTCAGCTGATTTCTCAAAAGAAACCTTGCAGGCAAGAAGGGGCTGGAAAGAAGTATTCCAAGTCATGAAAATCAAAGACCTACATCCGAGATTGCTCTATCCAGCAAAGCTGTCATTTAGAATGGAAGGGAAGGTAAAGCGCTTCTCAGATAAGGTCAAGTTAAAGGAGTTCATCATCACCAAGCCCTTATTATGTGAAGTGTTAAAGGGACTTATCTAAGAAAAAGAAGATAAAAAATAGGACAGTAAAAAGACAGCAAACTCACAGATATTAACAACCACACCTAAAACAAAAGCCAACTAAGCAAACAATTCGACCAGGAGCAGGAACACAGAAATGGAGATCACATGGAGGGTTTGCAGCAGGGGAGTGGGAGGAGGAGAGAGGGAGAAAAGGTACAGAGAATAAGTAGTATTGACGGTGGGTAGAAAATAGATAGGGGAGGGCAAGAATAGTGTGGGAAAAGTAGAAGCTAAAGAACTTATGAAACATGGACATGAACTAAAGAGGGGAATGTGGGTGCGAGGGGGTGTGAAGGGTGGAGGGGAATGATGGGGGAGAAATGGGACAACTGTAATAGCATAATCAATAAAATATAATTAAAAAAAGAAACTACAGAATATAAGGAGAAATAAGAAAAATATTAACAACATGAGATTTCAATTCACCTTTTAAGTTCATGATAGGATAATACTTATATACATATAAATATGGCATCAGAAGACACATACTGTAGTTTTTGGACTGTAAGATGCACCTAGGTTTTAGAGGAGGAAAATAGGAAAAAAGTTTGAAGCAAAAAATATGGTAAAATATTTAATAACATAAATAACATATTTCACCAATGTAAATGTAAACAGAACTCAACAGCAGCATTAACAACCATTATTCCTCCCAAATGAAAAATATAGTAAATATAACTAATGAGGCAAATTCCATAAAAATGTTAACATATATGCTGAAAACAGAGAATACATACACTTTTCAGATGCCCACAATAACATAAATTCACAAAAAATTAGTATTTTTGACAGGACACAAAGTCTGATCTAAACAATCTTCTAGATGTAATTAACAAATGATAGGAAGTTTTAGCAGCTAAGGAACACAAGAGGGATGTAATCAGCAAAATCCTATCTGTGGGAGGGAAACCCTAGCTGGGGTGTCTAACTGCTCAGCGTCTCCGTACCACGCGGAAAGAAGAAGAGTTGTCGCACGTAATTGACGATTTTGTGTTGGGCCACATTCGCAGCCTTCCTGGGCCGCATGCTTGGGCGGTGGGTTGGACACCACTGCACAGGACAAATGGCTCAGTTCCTTTAAAATCCATAAAGAGGTGACAAAAGGAGATGGAAGAGAATCCTATATATTAAGAGAATCATGAGATATGTCAACCAATCGCAATGGATGGGTCTTATTTGGAACATGACTTTTTAAAATGAGACATTTAGGAAATGTACCATGGACTGGAACCATGATATGAAAGAATTATTGATAATTTTTTCAGGCATGAAAATACTTTTTAAAAAAGAGCAGTTATTTTTTGGAGATAGGTATTAAATATTAATAGATGAAATAATATGATGTCTAAAGTCTGCTTCACAATAATCTGGTGGAGTAGTGGGGTAAGATATAAAACTAGTCTGGCCATGAATTATTAACTCATGGTGTTAGGTGTTCATTATGCTATGCTTTCTATTTTTGCATATATTTGAATATTTTAAAATATTTAATTTATTTCTTATTAGAGAGGGGAAAGGAGGGAGAGAGAGAGTGAGTGACAGAAACATCAAAGTGAGGTTGCCTGTTGAGTGCCCCCTACTAGGAACATGGCCCCCAACCCAGGCATGTGCCCTGAGTTGGAATCCAACCAGCTTTCAGTTCACAGGCTGGTGCTCAATCCACTGAACCACACCTGCCAGGGCTAAATTATTTTTATGATAAAGAGTTAAAGAGAAAAGAGAGCATGTGTGTGTACTTGCACACATACACAGAAATTGACAATAACAAGTATAGATAATTCATACTTTTTAAAGAAATGGGTCTTTAGCTGATATCATTTTTTTTGTTGTTTTTCATCCTCACCCAAGGGTATGTTTATTGATTTGAGAGAGATAGGAA
>PVKU01010213.1:0-54136 GCA_004027475.1 Anoura caudifer
GGGAATGTGGGTGGGAGGGGGTGTGTAGGGTGGAGGGGAGTGAAGGGGGAAAATGGGACAACTGTAATAGCATAATCAATAAAATATAATTAAAAAGACTTTTAACTTACATAATTCTGTTGTGATTATAAAAGTGATGCTCATTATGGAAAATTTGTAAATTAAGCCACTGTGTTGCTCAGTGGACTGAGTGCCGGCCTGCAAAGCAAAGGGCCTCTGGTTCAATTCCCAGTCAGGGCACGTGCTTGGGTTGCAGGCTAGACCCCCAGTAGGGGGCACACAGGAGGCAACCACACAAGATGTTTCTCACCCTCTCTCCCTCCCTTCCCATCTAAAAATAAATAAATCTTTTTTTAAAAAAGATGTTTAAAAATTTTTATAAAGAAAGGGAAAAACATTCAAATTCCACTAATCAAAGCCAACCTTTCACGGTTTTGATCCACTGTGGGAGTGGGGGAGGCAGGGGAGAACAGCAGGAGAAACTCGGGACAGCTGTAATAGAACAGCAATAAAAAAGATTTTGATTTTTTCTGGTCTTTTAAACATTGATTTTAGTTTTCCTTTACATGGGTAGATCATTCTTTTTATACAAATCTGAGTCATCTTTTGTTTATTTTTTATTTGTCTATGTCCTGTTTTTCCATGCCATTAAAAATATCTATAAACACATAATGCATTATTCAATCCATCACTTAATTCTAACTTAGAAAATAACTGAAAGTGACCAGAGTGGAGGGCAGAGGGGAATAATGGCGGAAAGATGAGGAAGGGACTAGACAAGGAACATGTATGAAGGACACAGGGACATGGACAGCAGTGTGGGGATTGACTGTGGGGGCCAGGGGAGGGGGTGGGATGGGTTGGGCAAAGGAGGGCAAAGGGGAAAAAAATGGGACAACCATAATAGAATAACAATAAAAAATGATTTAATAAAAAAGATTATTTCCAATATTTCTAAAAAAATCTGAAATGGTTTTTGTAATGTACATCACTGTCTTAATTTTGGATGAAGAGTAAATGCCTTTAAAATCAAAGCTTCTCATTCTTGCGCCTTATAGCTTGTGTAATTTGAAGTTAGTAAGGGTTATTCTTCAGGAAATTTCTATTTTTATCTTTAGATAGAGACACATAAGTGGGATATTATTTGAGCCCTTACACAGCTTTTAAAAAATTTTTAAAATTTTACCTTCACACATTATAACAGTTGAGCTTAAAAATTGTGAGTTGCAACTTTTTATCCTGAGAACTCTATGGGCTTTTCTTCAACATCTTCTGGCTTGAAAGTTTGAGGCAAATCTGCAGGTGGTCAACTTGAAGGTAGTTGAAGTTCTTGTTTGGTCAGGGAACATTTAGGATTTTAAAATTTATAATTCAAATTTATTGTCTGTATCATTTAATCCAGCAATTTAAGTTTGGCAGATTTGCCTGATAGGAATAAACGGAAATGTGGTTGTTTGTAGTACAGTTTATAACAAAGTTATATTTATAATCATACAAAATTAGAATTATTTAATGACCAACAATGAAGCATTAAATAATTTATGACATGATGGACTGCTATAAAATATTTTAGAGTTCTTAAGGCCTCTAGAAAATGCGACACATTGTTAATTTAAAAGGAAAGCTACAAAAGAATATGTGTGGGAAATAGATGGGCGGGCGACCTATAAATTTATGAAATATACTTATTACAAAACGTGTTAGTGGAAGGAGAAGGAACACACGCGCGGACACCAAAATGGTTACCGCAATTTGCTAGTAAAGCCGTGTGAACCGCCTTCCTAGGCTCTGCCTGGGCGTGAATCAGTTCTTAACCGACTTAACCTGGAATGTAGTAAGCCTTTCTAATTCACAGGCTCAAATTGTCGTTTTTTGTTTCTCTCTCAGGGAAATTTTCCTTGATAATATCTTCGATCATTTCTTCCATCCCCCAGTTACGCCCTCTCATCGGTTTTCCCTCGGTCACTCTCACCTGCCCCTCGGACAGCGGGTAGTTCACAGGCTGGACGCTGCTCCGCTGTCCTGTGTCACCTGCTTCGTGATTGTTTGTATCTGTTCTGTCCTTTTCCCCCTCTGAGAATTTTCCAGTCTATCCTCTTCATCGCAAATCCCCTTTTTCTCAGCGTCTATTCTATTCTTTACAACTTCCAATGGAGACTCTGATTTTGTTACATTTTTAGTTTACTTCCATGTTTCTCTCCTTGTGGCTTTTGGCTCTTGTTTTAGGGAGAACATACCTTTTTGCATAGATTGAGGCTGCTGAATAGATTCCCCAAATTATTTGTTCTACAGTTATTGCAGTAAACAATTTTCAGGAGTCTTCTGAATATGTAGTTCCTTTTCCTGTATTCCATAGCACTTTTTCTTACAGTATCCATGTCGATGTTTCCCATTATTCCTTTTTCGACTGAAAGCTCTGTTCAGACCTAGTGTCTGCCAGACAACGTGGTACATAGATTGCCCCGACCCCAAATTCTGCCACCTGGCAAGCCGGGCTAATGCCCTTCACCCACCTGCGGCCGGAGGGCAGGTGGATGCCCAGAGCTCGTCGCGCAGTTCTTGTGTCTACCTCACATTTGTTTAGTGCTGAACAAAGGTGGACTCTTTCCTCTTCACCCTCCTCTCCGGGATCCTGGACGCTCCAACCAGGTGAAGTGGACGGGAACAGCAGTCCTCAGAGTTCGTCGCTGGGGGTCTCCTTGCTTTCTCTTCTGTCATCTCTGGCCATGTTAAAATCTCACTTGTGGAAGTCATCCGCCCTCAGAGTCATTGCACCACCGTTAACATTTTGTCTCTCTTCCTGACTCCACTTTTATTTGTTTGTTTTTACTTCTGGTAATGGTGGTTTGCAGTGGTTATAAAAAGAGCATGCTGATGTGGAAGGGACTCATCTAGGAGGAGGAAGTCCGCTCAGCGCTCAAGTTGAACCACAACTTCCTTCTGGGGACCAGAGTGGAGGGAGCTGGGAAAGGCTGAAGAATTGTCCTTTTTAGGGTCAGGCGGGCATGACATGGTGAGAACACTGGTTCTATTCTCCAACAGTTCAATGCTTATTATAGTAAATGAGCAATTCTGGAATAATTTGTCACTATCTTCACACCAGTTATTGGTGTGTTTTTATGAGTTTTTGGATTTTCTGTCTTTATTGGAAGATTGAGAGAAGCTTCTTCTAACCACTTTCTAATATTACTTTTAACCAAAGCCTTCTGATTGCTAAAATTCATATAATTTTCTTTTAGTATTTAAATTTAATATTTAATATTGAGCACACATTTTAACACTTTTTTTTTACTTTAAATTTACCCATTATTTCACTTCTAACACAGAGTCCATTTCCGGTGATCAGATACCTCAACATACCAACATCTGCAATCTTTCTGATTATAGCTGATTTGGTTTCTGTGTTGGTCTTGGACTCTGATAACAGTGAGAGATGCTGTATTTTTTTCAATCATTTTTTACAATTCCTTCATTACAAACTGAGTAGCCACTGGCAGATTTGACTGCCTTATATACAAAACTGTTGAAGAAACTACTCAGCTTAGAAAAGAGAAAAAGGAAGAAACACTTGGGAGCTGACCTCTCAGTACCTGACATGCCACCGTACATGAGAGAATAAACTTACTCTGATTCCAGGGAGCAGAACTAGGGGCAATTGGTGGGTGTTATAGGGAAAGAAGTTTTAATATCAGACGGCAAGTTCCCATTTTTATTAAAACTATGTAAGGTCCAGACGTACAGTTCTATAACACATCATCTGTGTATCGTGTTGTGTGTTCACCACCCCAAGTCATGTCTCTTTCCATTACCATGTATCCCCCTTTCACCCTCCCCTACCTCTCCCTACCCCCTTTCTCTCTGACAAGTTCCTGAAGGGTTCTGTTGGCTCTGTTCATTGTATCTACAGCATCAAACACAGTGACTTAACCACAGCAGATGCTTAATAAATGTTTACTGAGCAAGTGTTGTTAATCATTTGAAAGACATCCTAGGATAATGAATTCAGGTAAAGAATGTACCATCGTCCAACAGGGATAGTCTGTAAGAAATCCCTGACTGAAGAAGACAGATGTACCGAATCAATCTAAGGTTTCTTCCAGCTCAAAGTTCTGTGCCTCTGGGCCCCAACTTCAGATCATAATAGAGGGTCTTTACTTTTCATTGCACATTTAACAGGATCACGAGTAACAGAGCATGGTGGAGCGGAGTCCAGGGCCCTGCTTTCTGGTCCCACCTTAGCTGACTCTGTCACCCCGGGCAAATCACTGGATGGTGCTGGGGAAGCCATACCCCCTATGGTTGTTTAGGTCTTCATCGTGTTGCCCTGATGATTAATGGTGGTCTTCTAAGTGGTTTGCTGCCTCCAGGCAGCCTTCTCTAATCCATCCACACCCTGTGGTTTGAGGGGTCTTTGTTAAACCTACTCTGACCATAACATTTCTCTTTGTAGCCTAGGATAACTCTTCCCCGTAGCCTAAGGATAAGTCCAAACTCTCATGTAATGATAAAGAGGCAAAGCTCTAGAATCAAATTACACTCTCCTGCTGTTAATCCCTAGCCATGTAGCTTTGACGTGTTTCAGTGCCCTTTTCTATAAATTAGGGATAATGAATATTACTGCTTCAGGTTTATGAGAATTAAATTATTCTCTCTCCATATGTAATATGTTAAAAAGTTGGCTGCTGTCTAAGCTGAGTCACCTTTTCCTATCCAATCTTAGGACTACTACAAACTACTTATCGTCCCCTGTACATACCAAGAAGTGGTCTTTGTCTTTGAACATGCTCTTCCTCTCTACCTGAAATCTCCTTGGCTCTTCCCTGGATCATGATATCCTCTCACCTAAGGCCCAGTTCTGAGTCTTCTCTTCTTTCTCTGATTGTCCTCTCCCAGCTCAGTGAGTTGTCCTCTCTCTCCTTCACTATTCTTCGCTATTCTTTCCGCATATCTTTATCAAGGCACTTGCAACACAGTGTTGACATAATTTAATGATATGCTGCCTCCTCTACCAAACTGATCTCTCTTTGAAGATGGAGATGATTTTGTGTATTCATCTTAGAATTCCCAGGGCTCAACTTCGTTCTTGGTGCCTGATAGGCTTACACTAAAGGTCTGGTCAGGGAGTGAAAGAATGAGCAGAGTATCGTATTCTGAGCTCTCCAACCACGAGGGTGGTTTATGGATAGATACCTCATGCCCCTCGTAACTGCCCCCAAGACAGGTAGGACTTAGCTCTGCCCCTATAAAATGGAATAAAACAGGGGTCCCATTTGCCATTATTAACCTGAGAATCTGAAGAATAGTAGTTGTGACTGGGCACAGTAAACCTGGCCCACAGACCCCTTACCAGAGGTTTGAAACATGTAAGGTAACTGGTTCATAAGCATTCTCTCTTCTAGGCCATCAGGGAGACCCGAGAGCAGGGGAGACTTGTACAGGAGTCTGGGAGGAGCTGCTTCAGTATCTGTTGAAGAACTAGTAGAATTGAAAATATTATCTTCTTCCAATGACACCATTCCCTAAAACAATCAGCCAGATTTTTATTCTTATATGTGTTTGGAGGAATAAAGTCATATCTGCCATAAGCAGCTCTAACTTTTTTAATGTGATAAACTAAAAATACATACAATACTACATAATGCTTTATAGCTTATGTTGTAATTAATGCAAATTATACAAAATTCGTATACAATATGATTAGGCTCCTTTGCTACATAATTTATGGTTGAATTAACAAAGATGCTGATTAAATGAGAAAACTGATTTCTGTTGTTACAATTTTGGGGGGTTATGTTTTCGGTAAGAACATGTCTGAGGACTCTTAAAAATTAGATGACAACGTTGTGGTTGTGGCTCAATGTATGCATTGCAGTTCCGCCTACAGATCAGCAAGCCCGCAGAGCTACGCTGTGCTTTCTGCTAATGTGACCGTGAGATGAGTTTTAGTGAAAAGACGTCAGGCTCTCCCAGCCCCGAAAGACGCACACGTGGATGATCCGCCAGCTGATCTCGTCGAAATGCGTTTTTTCCGTAGCTTACTGACCAGAGGCATGTTCTTGAGTCTTATTCAAACTTATTTCAGCACATTTTCTCAGATACAAGTATAGACATTTTTTGTAGGGTTAAATTAAATCGTTTTCTTGCTAGTAATTTGAGGGCTAGAACTGAATACAAACTTTGGAATAAAAAATAATGGGAGCTCTTTCTCATTTATTAAAAGAATATACGCTGTAAACAGATGATAAATATTCACAGACATAACTTTCATCTCCTAGATGATAAGATTCTTGATGGCCTATGTCTGCCTTGTCTTAGTTTTCTTTCTTTTTCTTTTTTAACTCCTTCCCATGCAATCAGCTCCCAAATTATACCAGTTTACTTTTACTTCTAAAATATTTTCCTTCCTTCCTTCCTTCCTTCCTTCCTTCCTTCCTTCCTTCCTCCTTTCCTCCCTTACTTCATTCTCTTCCTTTTCCCCTCCCTCCCTCTCGTGTTTATTGAGTGCCTACTCTGGAAAAGGCATTGAAAATACAGTGATACATAGAACAGACAAGGTGTAGTCTTTATTCACAAGATGCGCATTACGGTGTCCTTTACATTTGGTATTTTCTTTAGAAGTGCAATGAGATGTTCATACTGTACCAGGTATGAACATCTGTACCTGGGACAATGGATAGTGAGAGTCTATGAGCAGAAAGAGTATTTGCTAGAAATAGTGGTTACATAAATTTGAACTTTCTACCCTTTATAGGAGTTGTAAGCTGCCTGAAAATAGACATGAACAAGCTAAGCCGAGGGACTGCAGAGGTTCTGGGGAAGGATAGCCTTGCCCTGAAACCCTAGCTCCGGCATTTGCAAGCTATGTGGCTCTGTGCTGGTTGGTTAACTTAATTTCAGTTTCTTCATCTGTAGTTCTCACCTTGCAGGGTTGCTGAGAGGATTCTGGGGAATTGTGAACAGGTTTGCCCATCACGGGGGCTCAGGAAATGTTCAGTGCTGACCTGTGATTTTCCCTCCTTCCCCTGGAAGTTGGCAGCATCTTCCCAAACCGGAGGAACATTTATTCGAGTTTCTTCCATTACCGTAAACGCCTGTACCGGCTTCTGGGCTGTCAGCTGGATACTGCGGCTGGGAGTGATTGAATTAAGGGCTTCGTGGGAATGGCATTTCAAAACCAAACACTCAGAAAACTCTTTCTTGAAACGTCCCCCACATTCTGTCTGCTAAACATGGATTGTTCTGGCATTTGATTGTCTGGTTCAATTGCAGATTTGAGGTCTTCGCATCTGAGAGAGTGAGGCCTTCAGGAGGAGGGAGTTGGGAGTGGAGGGGGGGGGGGTGATTGCGACCTCAGTGAGATGTTCACGTTCTTGGAGCAAGCATGCGATGGTGGAAAGAGCATTGGCTCGGGAGCCAGACGGACCAGAGTTTGAATTCTTATTTCTCCACTACAAGCTGTGTAGTGTTGCAAGTGTTATTTTGCTCACGGGGTTAATAATAATAATGACTGTGCTAGATGGACGTGAGGACCCCAGAGAGTAGCTATAAAGTTTCTCCTTGTTTGGGACTATTAGATTTGGAGGTTGAGCTTCCTGTCCCTTCCCGGGAGCCTGGTGTGGTGTACCCTCCATTCACGAAACCTTCATCTCCTCAAGTGTTCCACTACACTGGTGCGTGCGTAATCGATGGGTAACTCTTTGCACTTTTAGAAGCTACACAGCCTTCTATAAACCAGGATGAGATCTCAGTGTTGGAATATTAGCCTTGGTCAACAGATGAGAAAAGGACATTTGCCCAAGCCAAGACCCTCCTGGCATTCTCTGAAATGCCTCACAAGAATGACAGGTTTTGTTCTTCTTCTACTCGTGGGGATATGTTTAAGGGGACAGACTCTGGGGCCAAACTGAGTTTAAATTCAGGTGCCACGTACTCGCTGTGTGACCTTGAACTAGTTGGTTGGTTTCTCTGTACCACCATTTCATCATGTATAAAATGAACATAATAATAGTAAGAACTGCTTTATAGAGGTGCTGTGATGTTCAAACGAATGAGGACATTGAAAATATTTAAACAGTATTCATTGAATATCACAATTATTGTTATACACAGGATTGTGGTATAGAAGGGGCACAAGACCTGAAGCCCAAAGTATCGATTCAAGGTTGGAACCTCTGCCTATAGCTGTATGATCTTCACTGGGCTCTGTAAATCCTCTGAGCCTCCGGTTCCTCATATGAAAAATGGGGCTAATACCTGTGACCTCAGCCTCCTGGAGGAGTCCTGTCCTGTTAAACAGGGCAGGTTGTAGGGTGTTTGCTACCTTGGCCTAGGAAGTAAGGTTACTGTTTGAGGGTCTAACTGGAAACCAAAACATATCAGATCAAAGCAGAAATATACAAACTCACCTTAAAGTAACGGCTCTCATCTTCCAAACCAGAATGAGGCTGAAGCTACACCTTACTAATTCATGGCAGGTGTGGGGAATCCCTCAAAGAAAGACAGTAAAAAGAGAGACCAGAGGGCAGGTCTCTGGGGGGCCCATCCAAGCACTAAGCAGGACAGGGACAGGGAGCTAGCTGAAGGACCACCAGTCCCTCCACCCCTGTTCAAAGTTGTGTTCTCTGATTTCAAGGTGAATGACTTGGCAAGTTATTTCATCTCATCTTGAAAATCCAACCATCTTCTGCTACCTTGGCTGTCTTGGAACAAGATGTCCTGGTCGTGCCGATTTAACAGGCATCACCCACCGGCTGTTCAGTTTCTCATCCTAAAACCCTCGGTTGGAACTCCCGTGTATTCACCAGCCTCTCGTAAGGTTTGTCGTCAGGAGTCAGTATTCCCAAGCCTGTTCACTTCTAAGACGGACAAGATGTAGTTTATGACTAAGTCTTGGGGTCAAATATTAGCTTTCAGATGATGTATCCAAGGTAAATGCCACCTCGCGAGTCCTGTGGGCAGCAAGTCTGTCTTCAGATGATGGCTTGGAAGAATGTGCCATCTTCCAAGCTTCTGCAGGTGGCTCTGAGGGCCACAGGCAGTAATGAATGCAAAGGGGGCTTTGCAAACGGAAAGCACTTTGTACGTATAAGGTGGGGTGGGTCTGCAAATAAAGGATGGTGCTGGCCGGAGCATCCGCTTTTGGTTGCAAAATGGTCTGGATGGCTCTCCTAGTAACGAGAGATGCCACAGTGAAGTAATAGCTCAGGGAGAGCGCCAGGTGACGGTTCTGCCCCCTCCCTTTGGAATATGGAGAAAGAGAGAGAGAGACCGTTTTAAATACCAAATCAAATCCTCCCTGCTGATTCCTTGAAGGCCTGGCAACAGCAGGTAACAATGTGTAAGTGACTTTGAATTAAAACTGAACTCTCTGTGTCCTTCCCTTCTCCCTCAAATGTGGAATGATTTTCTAAGAATTTAATTATCTAAGAACACAGCATCAAAGCTGTTAGACCCTTGTTAGTGTTAATTCAAACTTAATGGGCATGAGATTTAGAGATCTTGGATACTAGGAAAATGATTTCAATTTAAATAGCCCTCTTTGTCCTACACATCACAAAACATCTTTTAACATAGTTTCTTTTGTTTAATAGGCTACTATAACCCAGGTCTCTCCCACTAAAAAAAAATGATTCTCGCTGTGCTGTGGAGAAATCAGATGCTCTATTATAATTAGCAGGGTGTGGTAGAAAGAACAAATACGGGCTTTAGTGCCTTAGAAACCCAAGTTCAAATCTCAGAGATTCGCCTTTCTTCACGTGTAGAAAGGTTCAAAGAAGGGCAGAAGCTTACCTTCTTCGAACCTCAGTGAATTAACTTCTCAGCAAGGGCTGGGAGATGTTCGAGGGTGGGTGGGGAGGGCTGTGGGAGTGGGACAAATGCAGAGGTGTCTCTGGGAGCTGCTGGTCCTGGTGGAGCCTGGGGGTCTAGAATTAGCTGATCCATCCCAAGACAAGGAGGAGGAGGCGGCACGGAATGAACGCTGGCGTGGAGGACTGATCACACCCACCGGGTTTTGTGACTTGCAATTAAATCACGGCTAATATAAAACAAGAAGCAGCACCGTCTTAGGAAAACGTGACTGCTTTACAAGCATTGTGGCATTTTACATGAAACGTGCATCACACGTGTTCACTGTGCGATGGCTGGTCAAGAGCCAGTCCTCCTGGAACACCTTCATTTCCAAAAGGGAGAGAGAAGGTCTGCGATGTGTGCATTCCTTTGAAAAGCATGAAGGAATCCTCTGTTCCTATAATCTGAAAGCATGGCTTTGGGTGAATTGAATGAAGTTCACTGTTCTAAAGTTTGAGGTTAGAACATTGCGACTGAACCAACAGAGGTGTGTGTGTGTATGTGTGTGTGTGTGTGTGTGTGTGTGTGTGTGTGTAATTAATTTTAAATCAGTGCCCCAGCTTATGCTTCTGTCATTTGTGTTTTAGACTAGAAATAATCTGAGGTATCCACTGTGGGGGAACAGTGTCCCCGCCTTCTTAACACCGTACCTCTGGGTAACCCATGATCAATGTTACCTTCCTAGTAAATTTGTAAGAGAGCAGAGAAGAGCATGTTAGCCCTTTTCTAAAGCAAATAACTGAAGTCTCGGAGAGAGTAGAGGCCTTTTCCGGAGCTACACAGTGAAGTAGTTGAGCCCAAAGAAGAACCCAGAACCTCTGATTCTAAACTTAATATTCTTTCCAGCAAAAAATACCGTAAAGGACCCAAAACCAATTTATTCAGTGGGCAACTTCCCCCTGGTCACACTGTTCCCCTCTGCCGTGACTACCCTAATTCGGAACCTAGTGTACCCCCCTCTGTGCCCCGCCCCCTTCAAGGGCTCTGTTCATAAAATAAGATCCAGCATCAGTTGTTTACATTTTAGTGTGAATTTAAGCCACTGCAGCCTCTTTCCCTTCATCTTTTATATTTTAGCCATTTTCTTCCAGTTGAATAATACCAAGGCTTTGCCTCCTATTACATGAATTTTAGGAGCATAAGGAGTTTTAAGAGTAAAGGCGACTAAAATTGTTGCCTCTGCTAGAAGCCCCTAGAGAAAAACAAGCAAACGAATAAACAAAAAACCTGAGGTACATAGCCGTGAACCTGACCCATAAAGTGTCTTTTACCGAAAGGTTGGAAAGGACCGTAGTAATCTCAGTGCTTGGGTACAGAGGTCTGTAATGTACTGAGCGCTCGGGATGACTCCAGAGTCATCACAAGCAACCGAAAGGATACCTCAAGTCACAGCAAATCCATCACATTTTCATAAGCTGACTTAGAAAAGAGCAAACGTTAAATGGCAGACGTGTTTGAAAAGACCTTCATAGCCATTGGAAAGATTGGGAAAGAGTTCCTTAAGCTGCTTAAACAGCCCACCCTCTGCCTACAAAGCGCTTACGGAGCCGGGTCCGAAAGACCCTGAAATGGCAGGGAAAGAGGTAGGGGCTTCGGAAGACACGGTGCCTCTCCATCTTCACAAGATGACACACCCAGAACGTGGTTTTGGTCACTCTTCCGGTGTAGTATTTGCGTGTTTTTAAAGTGCCACAGAGGAAGCAGAATTCTGACTTGGCTTTTATGTTCTGTCGTATTTCTTACATTTCCACATGTGCTTTTTGAAGGGCGGGGTTATTCTGGGCTTTTGATGGGGGCTTGTTATCACATGGAGAGCAGGTTGGGGTGTTGTTTCTCCTCTCCTGATGCTCAGCCGTGGCCTCTGGATCCCAGATCAGATGGGGCAAAATGTTTATCCAAGACAAATTGAACCGATATGGCTTTGGAAGAATCGAAATCCTAGTTAGAAATATATATATATATATATATATATATATATATATATATATATATATCAGTGTGTGTGTATATATGTAAACCTCAGTGTATATATATAAACTTTAGTATATAGATAAACTACATATGTATAAAGTTCCCATGGAAAAAGTGAGCCTTAAGTCATCAGTGGAAAAATGAGGACCAAACCAACATTTAGAGTGCGTAGGATATGAGATGTAGTCATTTGGAACTGGGGTCAATAACAGTGTAAAGCCTATTCTTAATCAGTGTCTTCAGAGTGTGTGTGTGTGTGTGTGTGTGTGAGAGAGAGAGAGAGAGAGAGAGAGAGAGAGAGAGAGAGAGAGAGAGAAAGGGGGTGGCTTAATAGTGTGACAGAATGAGGCAGATTGAATTGTGTCCTGTACTGGCTTTTATTCTGTGCTAGTGAGACCTCAGAATAAATGGAAATACTCTGCTCCTTGAAGGCAAGGACAGTATCTTGGACACCACTTTGTTTTGTTGTCTTTAATAGATGCTCGATGACTATTGATTGTATTAATTAATTCATTAAAGGAGACAAATGCAGTGGTTAGTTCTTCAATATAATAATACAATGCTCAAATGTTATCAGTTGTAGATTAGATTATTTGAAATTTCACTATCCAAGTTGATGAGCGTTTTTTTCCCTGTGTAACTCAGTTTATTGCCTAGTATAGAAAAGTAGTCGTGTTTCAACCGGCTTAAGATTTTTGTGTTTTGTATTTTCTTTTTCACAAAGGAAGGAAATAGCCCTGGCTGGTGTGGCTCAGTGGATTGAGCACAAGCCTGTGACCTGGAAAGGTCTCTGGTTCAATTCCCAGTCGGGGCACAGGCCTGGGCTGAGTGCCAGGCCCCCAGCCGGGGGTGTGTGAGAGGCAACCGATCAATGTTTCTCTCACACGTCAACATTTCTTTCCCTCTCTTTCTCCCTCCCTTCCCCTCTCTCTGAAAATAAAATAAATAAAATCCTTTTTAAAAAGAAAATAACAGCAACGTCCAAATTCAAGGCACACTACACAAACGAGGGAGTAAAAAGTGTGACAGTAACTAAGCATTCGCAATAATTTGCGCACACACCCACATGGATGTGTGCATGGCGGATGGGGCGTGTAGAGCGCTGTGTTTATTAACAATCGGGCAACTCGGGGTTTGTCAAGATTCCCAGTTATCGGAGACTGCGCAGTGGGTTGCCCCCCGGGCTAACTCAGGGGGCCCGACAGCAACCCCTCCGACGGGTATGTTTGCAGAGGTAATAATAGATATGGTGAGGGTCCTTTGTAGTTGAATTTTTAAGGGAGGGCTATGTGACATTTTTGTTACTTTCTCTTCATTTCTTGTTTCCTGATTTATGGCCCGCCTCATTGGAATGAGGGTCTTGAGGAAGGAAACTGAATTATATATGGATTTCCTTGAGATAGCTGGTTCACTCAGGGACTGCAGAAGGGGCTTCTGAAAGTGTAGATCAGCCCTCACCACCTCTCCGCTGAAGCCCCTCAGGGATTCGCCTGCCCACACCCTGGAGTTCTGCCTGGTGGTCTGCCACGTGTGAGGGGGTTTCCGCAAGCGAGGCTGCCCCAAACAAGGCGAGTTCTCGCCTTGGAGAGCCCATGCATGAGATTACAGACGCCGGAATTTATCCTGGAGGCCCGGGGCAGCCATTGAACCTCTGAAATAAGGGTCTGGAATAAGCAGATTTGGGTGTCAGATTATGTGGCCATCATACAACGTTGCTTTTTCTTTTAGAATCCAGTTCTTTATTAACATCTTTGAAACCAAAGCCTGCAGAAGCAGTACATCTTTCCCTAAAAACTGATGAAGTACGTTGAGGCATTCACAAGCTGAGCACCGATAAAAAATGGTGCAGTAGCTATACCTCGTTGGGGCAGTAGCCACATGGTTGCCCAAAGAGCTGAAAATCGTCACAAGGGTTTCACCCTTTGGAACTTCTTGGAGAATTTTAACAGGGTGACTGGTGTCACTGGGAAGGCATTAGTTGGGGAAACCCTTTGAGAAGTGAGGAACCGGTGAGTGAATGGCCTTTGTCCCAATAGATTCAGAAGCCCCCTTCTTTTGAAGCCTGCTGGTCACTCTTTGCAGAGGTGGGTGGAGACATTTAAGAACCTGTGTCATGGTATGTAGGGCATTATTTTGAAACACTATGTGTTTACTTACCTGCAAGTTACTTTGAAGCTGAACTAATCTGTCATTTCCTTAGTACCTAGCCCTGCATCGTTCACACGGAAGACACTCAGGATTTTTTTTTTTTTAATAAATGAACATATGAATAATAAAAAACGGAGACTTTCTAAATGGAGTAAAGTAGTTGTTCAGAGAAACCGATTTCCAGGGAGATTTCGAAAGCTCCAGTCCCAAGGATGCTTAAAGGTTATAATGGGTCCACTTCCGTAGGTATGAGTAATTAGGAATAGATCTGCAGCTGTGAACTTGACTAAAAGGGCTCTCTGGAGTCTCCAACCACAACTGCGTTGTCCAAATTTAGTCGCATACGATGACTCCCGAGGAAGTAATATGTCAAATTTTAGCAATTGTCATTCACTTCATCTTACAGACTGGCTGATGGTGCATCTATGAAGAGGGAAATACTGGGGGCACAATGACAGAAATGAATCTGCTTTGGAACCACACGATGTGGGTTCAGTTAACAGCTGACTGGCTGGACAGCCAGATGGGTGAGTGACGCACAAATAGGTCAAGTTGCCTAAATTATAAAATTAGGCCAGTGAAATAAAAACGAGTTCTGATTCCCAGAGCTGCAGTGAGTGATCATGCCCATGCAGAGGCAGGAGGGGGAAGGTAGGGTTGGTGGAAGGGATTCCTTTCACATTGAGAGGAACAGATGCAGTCTTTCCTGCCATGCAGCAGGTAATATACGGCGAGGTATTAAATTTAAACCACAATCATTAGGGACTCCTCGAGTGGAATTATCCCTAAGTCAGAAATTAAGTGGGAAAGACCTTAATTCTGAAATGAGTTGGTTTGTTCTATGCATTTTAATATATTTTGGGGTAAATTCTTAAATGATGAAATGGTGCCTGATAAGCTGCTTAAATATTTGAATGCCAGTAATGAAATCATAACTAAATCAAGTCAAATGTAATAGTAAATGTCTATCTAATGTTGATATTCCCTATTGGATTCTTGGAATTTGAAGGGATAAAACTTTTTATTTTACAATTTTGGGGGATTTAGTTCAATATTTATTTTATTATTAGACCTACACATACTAACTAGTTTAATGAATGAATAAATGCTGGTGTGTTTGACTAAAGACAGCAACCTACCAAATGGTTTTAATTAGAATTATAAAATTGTACTTGGCAAGAGAGTCTGGTAGATGTTGGCGTAGGAATTATATAAATAAATGCAATTTCCCCCAGTCTGAACTTGCTGTGTGGACTTAGGTAAGTCAGGTAAGCTTTCTCAATTCTATTGTTCTCACTTATAAAACAAGGAATTTGCTAAGTTTAATCTGTAAGTTTCTTTTGCATATGGAAGCTCTAAAAATGTTACATGCCTACAGTTTGTAAAATGCATTCCAATTAGATACAATTTAATAAGCAATTTCTTTTTAGGTTTAAAAATAAACTTTATTTCTTCTTTTTCTTTTTAAAATTGTTATTCTAGTACAGTTGTCCCAATTTTACCCCTTTTGCCCGCCTCCACCCAGCCCACCCCCGACTTCCACAGTCAATCCCCACGTTATTGTCGATGTCCATGGGTCATTCGTTCATGTCTTTTGACCAGTCCTGTCCCCAGCACCCACAGCGTTCTCCTTACTGTGGTAAGTTCTGGTACCTAACCGTGAATGTGCGTGATTTTTTTCCAGGAATGCTCACTCCTTCATTCCTTTACTACATGGTTACTGCTCAGCAGTAGCAATGTGTAGTGGCTGTATTCATTTCCTAGGGCTGCTGTAATTAATAATCACAAACTAGGTAACCTGAAACAGTGCGTGCTTATTCTCTCGTAGTTCCAGAGGCCCAAAGCTCGAAATCTAGGTGCCCACCAAGCTGTGCTCCCTTTAAGGGCTTTAGGGGAGGGTCCACCCAGCTTCGCCCGCCTGCACGTGTCCCTTGGCTTGTGGCCACCACCAGTCCCATCTCTGCCTCTGTGGGCGCGCTGCCTCCTCCTTTTCTCTGTGGCTCCTCTACGTGTCTTATCAGGATACTTGAAATCGAACTCAGGATTCACCTGCAGAATCCAAGATTATCTTCTTATCTCAAGATCCTAACTTGGTGCAAAAACTGCAAAAATTCTTTTCAAATAGGTCATGATCACAGATTCTGGGGATTTGAAGGGAAACTCGTGGGCATATTTTGGGGAGCCGCCATTCAGCCCACGACACTGGCCAAACAAGCGCAAAAACAACAAGCAAACAAAAACATGGCTTTGCCCTTGCAGATCTTGTAGTCTGCTGGGGTTAATAGGTATTACGTCAAACATAACTGAACAATATAATGAAACCTCACAGTTGCCCATGGTTTTAAACTGTAACGGGTCTACGGAGGGAAACGACAGAGTGCTTGAGGACTTTAACCAGGGGCCTCACGGAAGGTGGGGTCATGTCAGAGCCCTGGACGGGTGTCACTGAAGGCACCGGTGAGTGTGTAGCAGTTGGGGAGACCATTCCAGAAAACAACATGACTTGCAGTAGCCTTGGGATGGGGGCTTGTACAACTGGATGGAGACCGTGGTGGCTGAAGTTGACGGAGCAGGGGGAGAGCGGCGGGGGGTGAGGCTCCGTCAGATCCTGGAGGGGCTTTAAAGCCTTTGTCAAGATTTGCAGAAACCTGAATACAGCGAGAAACCATGATACGTGTTTTAAATGGGAAGACCTGAATTGTGCTTTTTACAATGTTTCTGCAGCGAATACTTGGAATACGTGTCATAGGGAAGCAAGAGTGAACATAGGGGGGAAAGGAGCGCCAGGTAAGAGGCGGCTGTGGCTTGGTGGAGGGTGTTGCCGGGAGAAATGACGGAAGTGGATGGGTTCGGGTTACATGCTGACGGCAGAGTTGGCGTGGCTGGGGAAAGGACTGACTAGTGGGAAGCTTCAAGGCTGGCTTTCAGTCTGCTGGAGGAGTAAGCAGTAAGCAAATGACCGTAACAGAGGGATTCATGTACTGATTAAATAACCTAAATGAGAGAAGTGATAACACACGGAACAGGGTGGGACGGGGTGGGTAGGATGCCAGAGTTTGAGGTGGGCTTCAAGGAATGTTAGTAACGTTACACGAAGTGCAGAGAGGGGGGGTGCTTCACGGACGGAGAGAAGAACAAGGGAGAAAGTCCAGGAGTGTGAAGATGTGAGGGGTAGGGAAGGAATAGGAGGAAATACCTGAAGTAAAGGTGAATTGGATGCGTTCCTCTGTCCTCTTCCTGCCATCAGAATGAGGCGTCTAATGACTGAAGTTGGATTCTACCACTCAGATGTTCAAAACCCCTGGATGGTTTCCATTCACCTGCATCCGTAGCTCCCAAAATACTTGCCGCTGACACGCACACATGACATTCCCAGTGGCGGCAGCCTTCCATGGGTAACGCCAGGGTCTTTGGCACTTCTGGGCATGCCAGCAGCATGGCTACCATTTCTCACCCGCTCAGAAAACATATGGAAATGCAAGAGCATGAGTAATATTTTTATAGGGATAACGTCGAATCCTACCTGCTATAATATATCCACCCAAGTAAATGGTGGCAAACACGGGAAATTTTCTGATCAGTGCCTACTGTTTGTAGAGAAAAGAAGCTCACTCAAATGATAAAATATGTACCAACGTCTTACTGCTTTTCTGGCGTGGCCAAGGTGATTCTTCCAGGAAGTTTCCGTACTAGGATTGACGGTGGGATTGCCAGAGCCATTCGAGGCTCCACACTGGAATACAAGTGCTCATTAGGCCAAGGCTCACTTTTCCAGAGACAGCCGAGTGAACCGGAGGGAGATAGCCACGTCCAAATGAATGATCGCACCGCAGCGTCTACTGCTAACAGTCGCTGATTTGTTGCTTCTTACCATGTACCCGCACCACGACGCAAACTTACAGAGGTTATTTTATTTAACAATTTATTTAATAAAGTAGGCCCTAGAGCCCGATATTATTACCCCCATCATACAGGAGGGATTGTGCAGCTGAGACCTGAGGAATTCACCCCAGTTCACACCCACATCCTGGCAGAACTAAAGTTAGACATGAAGCTGTGGTTTAAAATCGTACCCTCTTAATCACTCGTCGTGTTTTATTCTACGATCACAAACATGCGATAATGCTGCTACCTCAGGCTCCTGTAGGGGAGTCTGTACTTCTAGCTGCCTGGGGAGATCTCTCGGTACCGGGCACAGCGGTGGTCCTAGAACGCGTGATTGTGTCTTTTCTCCCTAAAAACAGCAAGGCTGATAAGAACCAAGGGGAATTTTGCCTGAGCATCCTTTAGCAACATTACCCAAACCATACTCCTCTCTCCCTTCCATCCTTTCCCCCCTTCCTTTCTTCCTGTCTTCTCCCCTCCCTACTTCTTTCTTCTTTTGTTCTGTCATCCATTCTGCCGTCTTTCGCCACAACTCCACGTTGGACTGTGGCCTAAGCCTTCCTAATTAGAAAGAGTCTCCATTCTTTCATGAGGTGCTCCTCAGATGCTTTTGTCCGATTCAGTGGTGGGATTACGACAGTTATGGCATTGGCCGACTCGTCCTTGATATCAGCTTAGTTGTTGCATGTATCTTTTTCTTTCTGCTGTTGATAAGGAAAATAGCATCCACTCTAACAGATTATAATCTTCACGGGGGATCCAGAGACGTGAAAAATCGCCCCAACACGTGGCAGTGGTCAAGATTATAAATAGGCACAGTGTGTAAAGGAAGCGAAGGCGAGAAGGAAGGGGGTGAGGGGCTTCGTTTAAACCAGGTCCTGCAGATTGGAAAGGATTTCAGTAAATAGGAACGGGGAGGATAATCCTGGAAGAGGAAATCAGAACGGAGTGGAGGCAAACGTGTAGAAGGCATGGGTAGAAGAAGCCCCATCGTCTGCTGTGATGTGACTAGGGGTCCGCACAAGGATGCCGCTATGAGATTGTAAGGTAAACTGGGGAAATGAGAGGAAATGAACTTTTTTAATCACTGAAGGAAGCTTCTGATCTCTGTGAAATGCCAGCACAGTATTTGTTCAAAGACACTCACCACTGCCTTCGCTTCTGTCCTCATTGTCATTGCCATCATAATTGCCGTTGTTAAATTTTATGATGGTGTAACTTTTTTATAATTTCTCATTCATTACCTCATTGCATGCTTAAAACCTCTTCTCTGAGTTGATGGCATGCTTTTGGTGGAAAGTTACAAATAATGCTGGCTTATATGATGGAAAGGATATATTGGCTCATGTTATTGTTAAGGTGATGCTGGGTGATTTTAGGAAGTGACTCAGTCATACAACAGGATGTGATTTCTTTTTGTGTCTCTGCCTTGATCTCCTTGAGTCCAGCTTCATCATAAGGTCTATTACCTTTAGGAACCTAGCTGTTGCTTTCTGGGCTATGGGCTATTTTTGTCTCAGTATTTCCAGCCTAAATCTGATTGGACAAGGTTAAGTTCTCTGCCAACCCCTGAATCAACCTCTCCAGCCAAGGGATGAAGTGTGTTGATTGGCTTAGCCTGCTTAGGTCCTGTGCTCCAACCCAGGGCTGAGGCGGGAGTCAGCTCTTGAGAAATTGCATACTTCCCCAAATAGGAATTGGGATTTTTAAGAAAAGAAAAATGGGGATAGGGAGGATAAATGGTAAAGCAGAAACTAAAGATTATCTTTTAGAGAAATGTAGGTACTTTTATTGACATTTTATAGCAGGGGAATGAAGGTTCATAATATTCTTGGCTGCACAAAGATGAAACTTTCTCTAAGAACACCATGTATGTCAAGAGAAAAAAATTATCTATACTGTATGTGTTATCATAAAATCCAGAAGCTGAAGGGATGTTCCTCTCTCCTCTGGACAGCCCAAGTGTCATGGACTGTGACCCTGAGCAAGTTGTTTAATTTCTCTGGGCTCCTTTTTCTTTTCCTTTCTCTCCTCCTCCTTTCCCACCACCCTCCTCTTTCTTCTCTAGAAAACTAGAGATAATAGTAACACCTACTTCACAAGGTCATTGAGACATTTACACATATAGGTGACCAAATGGCTTTCCATTCATTATGTGTTTAATCCTCAAAACATCCAGGGAAGTAGCTGAGTACATCCAGTCTAAGAAATGGAATTATTGAGGCCTGGTGTGGTTATTAGCCATAGGAAATGCCAAAGCAAGGTTTGTGAGCCAAAGCCTTGCCCATTCTCTCCCCACAGCCCCATGCTGATTCTTAATGAGATCCCCAGCTCTCTGTGTCTTTGCCTTGCAGTTAACGGAATCCACATTGAAGGAACGACACATGCAAATTATTATTAATATGAAAATGGGTAATTACTATCTTTTTAAATATTTGCATCATCACAGATGATCTTTGTGTTGGACATTCTTTAGAAATGAGTATCTGAACTAAAGGGCTGGTGGTTCATTCTGACCGTCATTAATTCTAAATAAATTCATTTACTGTTATTCATGTTGCTTAAACAATGCAAAGCAAAGAGTGACTGCGGAGCCATCTTAGCCTGGAAGGGCCTGGAAGGAAGCTGAAAATCACCTAACCCACCTTTTAATTTACATATGAGGGGAAAGAGGGCCACGGTGGGGAGGGTCTCACGAATAATTAGTGGCAGAGCTGGAGCTACAACTCATTGTCTTTACTTCTGTGCCAAACTCTTGTCATTCAAGCACGAATGCTGATCGGATCCTCGGATTCCTATTTGCTGAGGAATTACCTGGTAAGTTGCACCACATTTAGGGCGTAGGGCAGAGAGACAATGTGCTAAGGATTCCAAAAGGAAAATATACGAGGAATCCTTCATGAACTCCCTTGTGCTAGTTCACATTTATCATATAATTTGCACAGTGCACTTTGGGGGGTGAAATGGGTATCTGTATATATTGAACAGTGTCATCTGAGTGCTGTCAATGCAAAGGTATGAACTAAAAACATTCTACATTAAAACAGAGCAAATTGCTTATGGTAACCATTGCATAATGAAGGAACACAATGAAGAATTACAGTTGAAATTACTTATCAGGTCTCTTCCATTTTCTAAGTTTTTAAAGTAGAAAATTGCACAGTATAATTACACTAAGTTAATTTGCATTCATATTACAATTCAATGAGCAATTACATTTTTTTATTTAAGAAATATAAAGTGTGATTTGCATCAGTGTGTTTCCAGAAAGAGTGGCAACTTTTTTCCTTATGCGGTTTACATGCGAATGAAGCCGCTCAGGACCGCCCAATACGGAACGGTAGCCTCTGATTCGCTATTTGCAGTGTGACTATGGTTTCCGTGCTTTCGGACAAGAGCTCTTCTAGGGATCAGAATATTGTGGTTTGCAAGGAGAGCTTCAGGGTCTTAGCACTCAAGATGCCTTTCTTTCGTTCCCTTCCACCATCTGAGGCTGCAGTTTCTCTACTGAACTCCTATGAGGCCATCACCCAACCTACATCAGATTAACTCCTCTGTCAGGAAACTCTCGACCTTCTGATGACACCCAGGTCATCAGTAGGTGGAGCTTTTATTCCTGGCTGGTGCCCCACTTTGGTCTAACCATTCTTTTCACCTCCCCCCCATATTATTTTATATTAGTTTCCGGTGTACAGCACAGTGGTTAGACATCTATATAACTTATGCAGTGCTCTCCCTGGTAAGTCTAGTACCCACTGGTGCCACACATAGTTATTACAATATTGTTGACTATATACCCTGTGCTGTCTTTTACATCCCTGTGACGATTTTGTAACTGCCAGTTTGTACTTCCTAATCCATCACCTTTTTCACCCATCCCCCACCCCCCTCCCATCTGGCAACCATTGTTCATTCTCCGTGTTTATGAGTCTGTTTCTGTTTTGTTTGTTTATTTTGTTCTTTAGATTCCACGTATAAGTGACATAATGTGGTATCTCTCTAACACTCCCTGTCTTATTTCACTTAGCATAACACCATCTAGGTCCATCCGTGTTGTTGCAATGGTAAGCCTTTGTTCTTTTTTATGGCCAAGTAATAATTCACTGTGTGTAAGTACCACAATTTCTTTATCCAATCATCAATTGGTGGGCACTTGGGTTACTTCCATATTTGGCTATGGTAAACAATGCTTCAACGAACATAAGCATGCATGTATCTTTTCAATGCATGCATGTATTGGTGTTTTATATTTCTCCAGATAAATACGCAGATGTGTAATTGCTGGGTCATAGTGCAGTTCTGTCCTTAATTTTTTTGAGACCCCCCCCCCATGCTGTGTATCACCTCCCACCTGTTGGAGTGGTTATCACCAATAAATCCAGAAACAGCAAGTGCTGGTGAGAATGTAGAGAAAAGGGAACCCTCCTGCGTCCCTGACTTAACCATTCTTGCCTTAATGTATTTTGAAGGATCCCTTTTATTTTTACACATTGATTGCTTTGGCAGTGCCATGCATAGCACAGAGTACTCTTTTTATATTGAGAATATGATATGCTCCATCTTTTCTGTGCCTACTTTTTATTTTTTTTTTTAAATTAAGATAAAAGCTAGTTGTGGGGAGGTTAGGGGGTGGAGGGATTGAGCAAAAAGGAAAAAGGACTCATGGACACGGACAACAGTGTGGTGATTGCTGGGTGCAGAGGGGTATAAGGGGAATAAACGGTAATGGAAAAAATACAATAAAGATTAGAGTTTTAAAAGACATTAAAATGCACAGTTGTTAAGGGTAGTTTGATCTGTCTGTCTTCTTTTACTCAATGCTTTTTAAGATTCATCCATTTTGGCATATGTATCAGGAGTGTGTTTTGTTTCTTGCTCAGTACTATTCCACTGCATGGTACTCTGCAACCTGTTTATCCATTCTACTGGGGAAAGACACTGTTTCCAGCTTGACCTGGTATGAATAAAGCTTCTACAAAGTTTGTAGTGTGTGCGCATGCGTGCTTTCTTTCTCGTTGTCAAGTGCCTGGGAGCGGAGTAGCTGTGATCGCACGTAGGGCAGGTGTATGCTTAATTCGATAAGAAGGTGCCCGGCAGTTTTCCAAAATGGTGACGCTGTTCTACACTTTCATCAGCAATTTATGGGAGCTCCGCATTCTCACCAATATGTAGTACTGTCAGTCTTCCCAATTTGAGCCCTTTTAGTCAGTGCCAAGTCCTATCTCCGTATTGTTTTATTTGCACGTTCTTTGGGTGTTGAGCACCGTTTCCTCCGCCTCCTGGCCATTCCTGTATCTTCTTTAGGAAAGTGTCTGTTTGAGTGTCTTGTCCATTTTAATTAGGCCACTTATCTTTTTATTACTAATTAGTAGGAGCCCTTTATATTTTCTGGATTCAAGTGATTTGTTAGAGATATGTATTGTGAACATTTTCTCCAGGTTTGTGGTATGCCATTAATTTTCTTAATGTTGTCTTTTGATCAACACATAGTTTACATTTTAATAAAGTCCAATTTACTATATTTTTCTTTTATATTCAATTATTTTTTTGTCTGCTCTAAGAAATCTGTTCATACCTGTAAACTGTGAAGAGATGCCCCAAGATTTTCCTCCAGAACTTTTAGCATTTTAGCAATTACACTTTGTTCTGTATATGGTGTGGGGTAGTGGGTGAGGTTAATTTTTTTTTCGTATATTTATACAATTATTTTAGTACCATGTTTTAAAGACTTTGATTTCCTCTATAAGTTGCACTGGCATCTTTGTAAAAGCAAACCAGCAGACAAACAAACAAACAAGTAACAGGTCAATTGACTACACATGTGTTGTTCTGTTTCTGGATGCTCTATGCTGATCAATTTATCTATCCTTAGTGCTGATACTAATACCATACTGCCTTAATTGTTGTGGCTTTATGCTAAGCGTTGAAATCAGGTAGGATAAGTTCTCTGGTTTTGCTCTTCTCTCTCAGCATTGTTTTGGCTATTCCAGGTCCCATTGCCTTCCTCTATGCATTTTAGAATTAGCTTACCGATTTCTTCAGAAAGCAAGCTAAACATTTTCTTAGGATTGTGTTAAATGTATGGTTTAATTTGGGGGGAACTGACATCAGTATCAAATTTTCCAAACCATGAACATAGTATGCCTCTCCATTTATTTGGGTTTTCTTTAATTGTTTTCATCAATACTTTGCAAATTTTGGTGCATAAACTTTGTGCAACTTTTGTTCAATTCATTCCTATTATAAATGACATTTTAAATTTTTCCAACTGTCTGTTGGACCAGCAGTATAACTCTGAGTAAAATATTTAACCTTCTGAGTTTATTTCTAACCTGTAAAATGTGCGTTCATGTTCTTCTTAGAACAGGACCAAGTATAAATACAGGCAAATTGCTTTGGGGTCCTTTAAGTATTAAATTGGATAACATATAGAAAGTTTCTTATGCAATATTTGGGATGTTAGAATATTTTTGGTCAAAAGTGGGGCAAAAAACTTGAACTGGCTTAAGTAATGGAGGGAACATTTCGGCTGATGTAACTGAAGAATCCGTGGGGAGAATGGTGGCTGGTGTCAGGCATGGCTAAGCTGATGCTCTTCAACAATGTCCTCATAAATCTCTTTTCTAATCTCTTAGTCTTATTTTTTTCTTCTCTGTTAGTTCAATGCTCTGAAGGAGCTTTCTTGTGAAACGGGCTTCTGCGGATACAGGCTTAACTCTTTCCAATGGCCGGTTTCATGGTAAAGAGGAAGCGCTGTTTCCCAGTTGCGGTCTCGGAAGCACACAGGTTACCCCTCTGACCATCCCTGAATTGTGGCCAAGAGATGGGCTGCGCTGTGCGTCCCCTCAGCCCCTGAGGGGAGAGAGTCAGCTCTACCAGGACTAAATAAAGAAAAATTATCGGGTGGGGAGCTGGCTTCCCAGAGAAAGCTGACGACTGTTTACGGAGGAGGAGGAGGAACGGCGTCAGAGGCGAGGTCTGACCTGTCTGCCGTACCTTTAACACAGTCGCTGCAAAATACACCGCGCCCAGGCCCCACCGTGTGCCGCTTCTGCTCTCTGCCCCGCGTGCGCCCTAGGCATCAGAAGCTCAGTCATTTCCCGTGGAATTTAGTCTACTCCTCTTTTCAAGCACTAATATCACCTTAAGCTCCACCGTAAGAGTGGAAAGAATTGGGGGTTTATAATCGGACTTAAGAGCCCTTTGAACATCACTTTAGCTCCCCACTGTGTTTCTCCTGTGCATTTAGCTAAAAACAGCAGATTGGTGGCATAAATGTAATTGCACTGCTGGTACTCTTGGAAAAAGGAAAGGGGTGCTATTTATAGTGACTGCAGGCCAGAGCTAAGTTCAGCGATACTGTCACTTGGACTTGTCCTGGAATCAAGCAAGGCAGTATCACGAAAGAAGGGGCCTTCTAGTTTGATGAAGCCACACACGAAATTTTTTTTATTGCTCTTTTGACCTCAGAAGAAAAATATCAAATGGATATTTTATTGGGTTGGCCAAAACGTCCATTACGTTTTTTCCATAGGTTGGCTCTAGTAGGGTTCGTTTGTCTTTAACTTCATTTGAAACAATGTTGTTAGATTGTATTGCAACAGCTGTCGTATCAACCTGCATTTAAAAAAAAAACTTATCAAAGTTGGTGAATTTTTGTGCAGCCATCTTAATATTGAAGATGGAAGAAAATGTGCAACATTTTCTGATTTCAAGAAAGGTGAAAATGCAACATAAATGCAAAAAAAAAGATTTCTGCAGTGTAGGTAGAAGGTTCTGTGACTGAATGTGTCAAAAGTGGTTTGTGAAGTTTCTCAGAATTATTGACATTTTGGCCAAATAATTCTTGGCTCTGGGGCTGCCTTACACATTGGGAGACAGTTCACAGCAGCCCGGCCTCTACCTGTTAGAAGTCAATAGCAGGAGACCGCTGACACACTCAGACTGTTCTAATCAACAAAGTTATTGGTGAAAATGAAAAATTTGTCTTTTACTTCACAGGAAAATCGTAACAGGCTTTTTGCGTAACCCAATACTTGTGTCTAGGGCATACAAGAAAAGTATCTGAAAGGCGGTTAATGTAAGGTTTGCAAAATATTTTTCCGTTTTTTTAAAGTAGTCCTCTTTTTTTTTTTTACACTAAATTCCAGAGTCCTAAACATGGCAAGCCAGAACATTTACAATTTATCCATTTTTTTTTTTTTTTAGAGTCAACTATAGCCACCCCCAGAGAAGAATCTCTTCTGTGCCTTCACCATTCTCTTTTCTTTTGGCCGAAATACCCTTTCTTTCCTCAGCTGGTTGCTTGTTACCTTTCAGGATGACATCCCTTCCTTTATGAACTCTTCTTAGCACCCTACCCTGGGTTAAATACCCCTATTTGCGGGGCCTCCAGCATCCTGTGGTCAGCACTGTCCTCGCACTTGTCACACTGCAGTGTGTTAGCGGGTTTCTTTCACGTGGCTACGAGTTGCTCAAGTCATTTTTCTTTTTCTCCCCTCTGCCAATGCCTAACATTGTGTCTAATGCAGAGTAAGCAATCACTAAACATTTTTTGAATAAATTTCTATAATCTGAGTTTGAACTTGAGTTTGAATGAAAGCGACTATGTGAGCTTATGTACCCTTAGTATTAACATTTGATATTTGTGCATTCTGTTATTAGTATACTTTGCACACATGATGTGTCTAATAAACTTGGCAGAAATGTTCCTCCTGAACATTATTAAAAATTTTATTAATTTGAAAGCCTTATGTGTATAGAAACATTATCATATTCCTGGCATATGCAAGCACTATAAACTATTAATAAACAGTGGCTGTGTAGTAATTTGTGTTTGAAACCCTCAGATCTTACCGCACAAACTCATCTTATTATGCTCCATCTGATGAGAGGTATATTTCAAACAATTGTAGAAAGAAACAGAATTTTAAATAATATAGAATACACAAAATGAACTATTTTGCATTCCTTTCTTTGGAAGAGGGGTTATTACTAGTTGGATTTATGATTTCTGACATTTGGTTTTGCATTCAATCATGGGTCAGCCTCAAACAGCACTTAACTAGGTTGCCCCTCTGAGTGTCTTGAGAATCAAGGGAGGAATTCACAGGGGTGAATTACGTGACGTTCACTTGAACTCCTTTCTGCTCATCTGCATGCTACTCATGTTCATGTTTCTTACTCAATTGACGGAGCTTCTCGAAGGCAGGATCTGTTTCTGATTTGTCATCATTATTCCCAAGGCCTAGCATAGTGCCTGAGATACAGAATGGATTCTGTAAATGTTGTTGATTTGCAACGAACTGGTCTGGAATTATTCTGGACAGAGAAGTTTTGCGTGTCCAGTGCACGATCTCATTTAAGGCTCACAGCCATCTCATGAAGCAGGGGTCTTACCAAGCTGTTATGAGCACTGAGGAACTGAGAATTTTGGAGTTCAGAGAGGTAAGCAGCTCGTCAAAGATGACTCAGGCCCATCAGTTTCCGGTGCATATTTTAGCCAGTACACAGCAATACAGTGGGCTATGGTGAAGGTTAAATAAGTTAAGGCATGTGAATATGCAGAAAAGTGTCTGGAACATAATAAACAATACAAATGAGATCTGTCTTCTAACTGAGTCACCTGGGTGATTTGATGTTTCCCTAAAAAACTCTGCTGGAGATGTGACGCATGAGCAGGCACGTTATCGTGGCGAAGCTGCCAATCACCACTGGCCCATGGCTGCGGCCTTCTGAGTCACCCCAATAGTTGCTGTGGAGGAATGTTCAAGCTTAAAGCAAGATGTGATGCAGATCCATTGCCCTACTCACTCAGTCATTTGGAATGTGATGGCCGCACAGTACACACACGCTCACTCAGTGTGTCTACTGTCTCCACTCACTGGTGCAATGACGCTGTCATTGTTCATGCATGTGCGTTCCAGTCCATTCTCCTTGGCTGCCAGGTTACATCGATGTGGTGCAAACCACTAACAATGGCTGGACTTTTTCCAGACAGACCTTGTACACCTTTGCTGTTCTTGTTACTTTGTTGTTTCTCAGAGTAGATAAGGGAATGCATATTGATTTTTTTCCCTTATGCCATACAAATGACATGGATACTCAAAGGAGAAGAAAAGAAACAACACCCTAAATCTTAGATGAGTTCCTTGACATATTTGGCACAATTAAGTTAAAACAGCACTTTGAAATTGGGGTTGACTCAAAGCAGCAGACCGTGAGGTCCGTGGGCAGCTGTGTGCAGGGAGGATCTGCGTCTCGGCTCTTTCTCAGCCTGGAGCTGGGAACAGCTGCAGTCTGTCGCCCCTGTTGGATTTAATGGGAATTTGCTCAGTTTCATGGTGGGCCCTGCCCCACACCGAATGGAGATGGAGTTTTACATGAGCCTCTTCCATTTCTGCTAGTCTGCCAACTCAGTGCCTCACACTCCCTTCCATTCTGTGATCATAATGTCAATTGAAAACATGACAAGGGAGAGGTGCGGCGAGAACAAGTCTCATATGCGGGATCTTAAAATGTACGTGAGTGGTTTTGATGTTCCCTGGTTGTCCCCCAAAGCAGTGAGAAACTTTAGGATGTTTTTTGGTAGAATCAACAAAGAGTTGGGCTTTGTTTGATTGCCTAAGTTTCCATTTACCCCAGCCACCGGAAGTGCATCATAGTTTTCTACACTCTTTCTTTTTACACCAACCAAGTCTTCCTGATTTATCACTGTCCCCTGTTATCGTTGTACTGAGTTCAGATTCCTGAGATCTGTCTTTGTAGATGAGAAAACTGGAATGATTTAGTAATCGTTATTAATAGACTTGCCTGGTGAGACTGAACTTCCTACTACACAAATCTTCCTTGTTTGTTGGCAACTCTGGCCACTGTCTAAAACTTTGGAAAAGTTGGAGTGACTTGAGCCCGTTCTCGGGTCCCCACCACTAGATTCACTGGCCACACCCAGAAGTAAATAGAAACAGTCTCTCGAGAGGGAGGCGGGGTGCCTCGCTCCCGCCTCCTTGGGAGTTTCCTCTGATCAACTGTTCTCCCACGATTGCATCCTGCCCATGACCTCACACATTTTCCTTGATTCTGTGTAAATTGCTATCTTTTCAGGAGGTGCATGACAGCCTCCGTTTGCTGGTGCCTCCGTTTGCACAGAAGCTGTTATTACGGGATAAGTTTAATGGGTCGTGAATCTTGCGGAGAAAGGGAGGGTCTCTCCACGACTTTGAGTGTACCAGCCACGGGCCTATTGGCTCCACAAGGAGTGAATTAGGCTAAATATTTTTAGCCCATTGACTCTGGAAGTAATAACCCTAGACGCTTCATTACATTTTCATGGGTGAGCGACAAAAGCTATGAGGGGAAAAAAAAACAAAACTCAAATCCACCACATTAGCTGTATTATTACGCAGCTGGAGGACAGAAATGTGGCCCCTAAAAAGGATGAAAATAAACTTTTTAAGGAACTGCTGTTGCCCGTCCCTTTTTTCCATTCTCTGCTCCAGTGGGGCAGCCTTTGATTTGCTTCTTTCTTTCTTTCTTTTCCTCCCGCACCTGGCATTTTGGCCTCTGGAGGCCAGTATAGACAACAGGCATTTACTGGAGTTGAAGCTAGTCTCAGGGTACAAAAAGCATTCTAGACAGACACAATGCTTTCTGCCATTTATTGGATCTCTGTGAACTAGGACCAGAAGTAGGGATCTGGGGACTTCTGCTCCTGTTTTAATCTGAGGCTTGTCCTCTCCGGGGCATTCTAAGAAAGCGAGCGGGGAGGTGGAGGGGAAGAGGAAGAGCTGGGGTTTAACTGCATACCGTTAGGGGCAAGAAGCCCTCCTAGGGCCGTGAAAACGTGACAGGCGCAGTCCTTCCCCAACCTCCGCCCAATGTAGCCTGGCAAGCCTCAGTGAGGACCGCAGCTGCCAAACAGGTGTGGCCGCTGGGAGCTAGCGCCCCCTCCTGCCAAGGGGCGTGGGGGCAACTAGCCCTCCCAGGACTTCCGTTTTAGTGTTCGCACTCTGGCGCTCCCGATAGTTGGGTGGGTGTGCGTTCGCTGGGAGCCTTGGATAGAAGAGTAGGCTCCAGAGAAAAATGAGGGGGGCCAGGCTAGGGTGATGGTGACAAAAGCACCGGGCACTTTGTGAAACCCGAGTCTGGTAGCTTTTCCCCATCTCTCCCTTACACGCTCCCCGCCCGCACAGCCGGGGCGGGGACCCTGGGCTTTCTGCTTCGCTCTCCCTCTCCGGGGCGCCGGGATGGGCAGTCAGCGCAAGGGCTCCGGAGGGGCGACTACGAAGCGCGGCGCCCCCGCTCGCTCGCTGGCTCGCTGTTCCTCCTCCTCCTCTCCACCGCGACTCCGCTAAGCTCTCGGAGCGCGCTCCGCAGCGCAGAGAGCGCCCGGGCGGGAGCGGGAGCGGGAGCCGGAGCCGCCAGGCCCGGGCGAGGGGCGCGCGGCGGGAGGCCAGGAGGCGGCGGCAGGGGAGCAAGCAGGTGAGCCTCTCCAAAAGGCCCCGGAGGGTGTGGGGGTGGCTGGGGCGGGGGCTGCGGGAGGAGGCGGGTCTGCACGCGGAGCGGTCTCCTCCCCCTGCTCTGACGCTTGGCCGGTGGCTCTCGGGGAGGATGGACCCAGCTCTGCGCTCGCCCGGGCTTCCCCGGGCTGGAGAGCGCGCCTGAGTGCCGCCGCCCGCCGGGCATGGGGAGCCGCTTCCCGGGCGGCTGCGACAGCGGAGGAGGATGCTCGTGGCGAGCCGAGGTGAGGCGCGGCGGGGACAGGGACAGGAGTTCAGCGCTGGCTGGTGCCCGCCGGGGACAAGGCGCCCGGACACCTGGAGCCCCCAGGCGCGGAGGAAGGCTCCTGGGGCGCCTCTCTTAGGAGTCTGGCTAGGGGTGCAGCGGGGACGGTGACGGCAGTTTTCCTCCACTTGCTGGGGGAAAGCGGTGACCTTTGCGCCTTCCTGTTGGGCTCCCCCACAACCCCCGATCCCTTTACTTCTGGCAACGCGCGGTCCCCTCTCTCCAACGAGCGGTCCTTGCTCACCCCAAACGCCCGTCTCCAGGACCCCCTGCACCCCTCTTCCTCCTGGGCTTTCGGCTGTACTCATCCATGTACCTTCCTTCTCCCACTGTAAAAGCTACCCGGCACTCCCGAGCCCTTCTCCCTGCCTCGCTCGCGGCGTTCCCGGGCCGGGCCCCCTTTTCACTTCCCTGCACCACGGCAGCGCGGCGGTTCTGCCCCGACTTGTGGAAAAGCCAGATCTGTCTCACTACCTCAGGAGCCCCTATCCTTTCGCAGACACCATCAGAATTACAGCCCGCGTCTCCTCCGACCCTAGCCCTTCCGCGGGTCCTCCTCCGACTCAGGTCTCTGTCGCGCCCCTACCTCCACGCCACCCCCAATCGCCGCGCCACCCGGACCGGTCACTTCCCCAGCCCGCCCCTCTGGCTTCTCTCTGCTCCAGCCAGACGCTCTCCTTCGCCTGCCGATCTCAGCTCCTTCCCCGCTCCCCCGCCCCAGGGAAACTTTAAAACCCCCGTGGTTTGGCCCATAGAGAAGCCATGAAAAGAGAAAATCCGGAGTCAGGGAGTTAGAGATGGGGGAGGTCGTGTCGCGGCGCCGGAAAGGGGCCACTGGGTGCGTGTACAGAGTAAATTTCAAAACGTAGGTGGTTGCTGCCGCCGGGACTCTCCTCCGCTGCCTTCGTCCCGCGAAGTATTATTGTGACCCCTGGCGGGAGGGCGCGTGTGGTCCGTGCACTTTTTAAAGCGTCTTTTTTTTTTTTTTTTTTTTTTTTGGTGGTGCTCGTGAACCTCGCGGGGAGCTGGGGGACGCGAGGGAGTCGCGCCAGGGAAAGCTGACTCTCTCGGCCGCTGCCGCCGCTGAGCGCCCCCCCACCCCCCGCCCCAGACCCGCCGGACTGTGCCTGCTTCCCTCCGCGTGAACTCCCCTCCACCCCCAACTGCATCACACAAGTCTTCATTGTTGGGGGTCTGCTGGGCACTTCCGCCTAGACCGGGAGAGGCTAAAGGAACGGGGTGGGGGTGGGGGTGGGGAGGCCCGGGGCGCCTGGCGACCGCGCTCTGGCTCTTGCTGGGCTCTCCGCGTCGGCGGGTGGGTGGAGCGCAGAGCGCCGCGGCGCGGGCAGCCGTGCGGTGCGTCTCGTGTGTCGGGAGGGCGGGGTGCGTGCCTATGTGGGTCCGTGCTTGCGGTGCATTTGGATGCCGGCTCACGCTTGGACTTACCTGCTTCAGAAAGAGAGGCCCGTGGAAAGCTGGTGGAAGCGAGCGCGCCTTTTGCTGCCCCAGAGTGGGGCGGACGGGTGGGTCCTAGGAGACGGAAACGACAATGCGGCGCTCAGCCAGTCGCTGGGACCCCAGCGCGAGGATCCTCCCTCCGTCCCTTGTCCCTCCTCTCCTCTCCTCTCCGACTGGCCTTTTCGATACACTTTCACAGTGTTTAGGGTTTTGAATAAAGGCCTTGTTGGGGTTCCGCTGACACTTCATAACACTTAACATGTTTTTAAGTAATCATACAAATTAAAGGTAGCTTACGTTCAGAGCCCCCTAATTATCCTGTTCACATTTGTGCATTTATGCGCCAATTAGAGGTCTTTGGGAAATCCATAACAGTATAAACCATCCCCACCCCCTGAATTAGCACCCATTGTTTTTTTATTATCTCAGCGACCAGGAGTGATTCTGGGTGGAGCCCTGAATTGCGGAGGCTTGACGATAGGTGGGGGAGGGGGAGGTTGGCTGGGCTTGGAACGCTCCACCCTTCCACCCCCCCCCCTCCGCCCCCCATCCCTTTCACCTCCTATCCTGACAAGGCTTGGTGACAATTCTGGAATCTAAAAGCGATCAAGGATTTTCTTGATTTCCTATTGAGAAGGGCGACCTAATCAAAGCTCTATAAAAGTCAACTTCTGGGCAATCAGGAATTGTCTGCTGACGTCCTTGATTGGAACCCCAGCATTCAAATGGAGTATTGAAGAACTCGCAGACATGGCTTTCGAAGGGCTGTTGTTCTTTTCCACACACAGAGGCCCTCTTAAAGGTTTAGGAAGTTCGAAATGCAGTGATTTGAAAGACTGACATTGTAACTATTTGGCAACGCCGAGAGGATCCGAAGGGATGAGAGAAAAGGCCAAGGCGGGAAGTACAAATGGGTTACTATCTTCTTGGGAACAGTGCGGGGATCGAAAGTGGGAATTCGGTTCTACACATCAAGTTGGCAATTAACGCTCTTCCTAGAGCAGATTTAGAAGATGGCTTTTTCAGGAGCGTTGGTTTTTTTTTTTTTTTTTGGCGGTTTGCTTAAGGTCTGAATAGGCATATCTGAAACATTTAATCATGTTCATTGTACTCAACAATAAAATCTGAATAAAAATTACTTACTGTTGATGAAGCTCATCTCTCAAGCTGTTTCACAGTATGTTTCGTTTGCAAGACATACCATTGTGCGAGGCTGCCAGGAAGAGATGGTATCACTTATTGTTCATTTTCTCCTCCCAAAGCAAAGAAGAATATGCTGCTTCACTCCTCTTGGCCCTCCACAGTCGTTTTTCCTGAAATGGGTGGGTGTTCGTCGTGGTACCTGATAGTACCATCTTGCAAGTTGCAGCTGGTGGATTTGGGAAGCCTGGAGCCACCCTGCAGGCAAATGAAGACTCTAATTGAGGCAGCATTTCGTTTTGATAATTCACTCAAGTCAAACATTTTGTTTTTGCTGGGGCTGAATCCTTCCCTCAAACTAATAAAGCTAACAAAGCGAGAAAAATCACAGTTTATGTCTTTTAGATGGCACTTTTAAAAACTGCATAAATTGAAGGCTGCTGTCAGGAACTTTAAATGTTATTTAGGGCTAACAAAGAAGGTTCACTAGTTAAGTGATTGAGGATAAATCACTCATAGAACCTGTTTCATCATTTGCAAAGCAGGGGCAGAATTATCTGCCTTGTGAGTCTTTGAACAATTTTAGAGGGGAAAATGTCTGGTTGGATGCTTCAGCACATTGCAGAATTTCAGGAGAAGGGTGACTTTTCGCAACACAGAGCATGGAATTCTGCTGTGGAGAGAGGATGGCATTTGGAATTGGAAGGCCAGGGTTGAATTCGGGTATTTTCTGACTTTGTCATGTTTGGCGAATCACTTCCCTTGTTAATAAAAACAAGAATAATTAACCTTAATGGAGCACTTATTAATAGGTACCCTTTTAAGCACTTGGCACGTATTTATTTTTTAATAAATTAGAGTGGATACTTCTAATTCTCATCCATTTAATTGATAAGGAAATTGGGGAAACAGAGAGAGAGTTGGTAACTGGCCCAGGGTCACTTAGCTAGGAAGGTATAGAATTAGGATTTGAATATAAGCATTCTGATTCCAAGGTCTGCCCTACTCAATGTATAACGCTTCCTCTGAGTGGAGAGGGGATCTCGGCTCTCTCCCATGTGGGTCGTAAAATCTGTAAAATTTAATGGGGAACAGAGGTAAGAGGTGACTAGGAGTCTGGGCGTGGGTGCTGGGCTGCCTGGGTTCAGACCTCAGGGCCCCCAGCGCTGCCCGCTGTGTGGCTGGGACCAACTTATTTCACTTCTCTGTGCTTCAGTTTTCTCTATGCTGAAATGACAGTGCCTGCCCCAAAGATTGTTGTGGGGATTAGAGGACTTATCACAAAGTGCTTAGAATAGTATCTAGCATGTAATGCTATGTAGCTATCAATAGTACCTTCGAATGAGATAAAAATCCTTCCCTTTTATAATAAAATGTTGTTGGTTTGTCATTAATATCCTGAGCCTTAAGCATCTTAATAATATCTCCCTGCCCCCTGCAACCAGGGGCTACAGAATAAGAGATATATTTTGGCATTTCAGGCAAAAGTTTTTTGTTTAGCATATTAGAAATATTTTCTTGGACCTTTTTCCTCTTTGTGAAAGGAATTGCGGCACACACCATGCTTAAGTCTCCATGCCATTGTACTTCTCAGCAATATTTTAAGGAAATAAAATGACTATTTGATGGATTGAATTCTAGAAGCAGATTAGTCAGCTCTCCCAATTTACAGATTGGAAAACAAACCAGGCGTGAGGAGATATGTAACTTTACACCTGAGAGGCACTATCGGAACACAGAATTATTGGACTCTTTGTCCAGTGCTCCTTCCTCAGGGCCAGATTGCCTCTTGATACTGGGACAAGGAAGTGGCTTGAAAATATAAATGAAACTTGGAGGTGGGGAGGTATAGCCAGGCTCAGAGCAGGAGCCAGCCAGATGTTCTGTTCTGAAAAACGAATATCCAGTTGGAAAAGGAAACCCCCCTTCTGGCAGTACATTTATATACATGAAAACTAGCACTAAACTCAGTCTGTGAAATGTGTATCAGGATAGGAAGCTGTGTTCAAACAAACAAACAAACAAACAAACAAACAAACATTAAGGCAATGAATCACTAAAACAGTTCCCTTAGGTTGGAGAGCAAACCATCAGGTTTCTCCTGCAAGATGCTCTTTGTATATTTCTTCCATTTAGTCCTCAGCTATGAAAAGGTCTTGCTTCAGGAAACACAAAACTCCTCTGGCTTCTAGTTCATGAAATATGCAGCATATTCTATTGGAAAGAAATTGCCAGCTTGCTTTTATTATTATTATTTTATCTTATTTGAACCTGACATACAGCCAATCTACAATGCCAGTGGGGGATTCTCATAAAGAGAAAGGAAAACAGAAATAAAATTCTGCTGAATAGAACTCACAGCTAAAATGGTAAAAGTTTTGTGGTGGTGAAGAAGGGTTGTTTAGCTTAGGGAGTAAAAATGAGGGGAGTGCCCTCTCAGACAGAGGTGACAAGGTCAGAGTGAACCCAGGTCAGCTGTGTTGACTGCCTGCAGCGAGTCTTGCAATATTACCAGCGCTGTGTATTGGCTGCGAGCTTTGTACCAATTCCTTACTCTCTCTGATGGTCAGTCTTTCTGATTCTTCACTGGACTCATGATTTCCCTGTTCACTAGCCGTTGGTTAGGCTATTCCTTTGTCTTTCTTGGTCTCTCCTTGCTTCTGCTGTATGCAGAGTTTGTCTCTCGGTCGTTGTTGTTGTTGATGTTTTCTTGTTGTTAATTGACAACAAAGACTGAAAAGTTACGAGGATGCGTTGAGAGTATCTGGGAATTGAGGAAGCCAACTTCAGTCATGCGCACAGACATCACATCCACGTCCATTCCACACATGCTTCCTGGACTCCTGTGTTGTGTCCGACTCTGGCCCTGGGCTAGGGTGCTGGGCGTTATGAGCGGTGCCGGAAATGCCAAGGTGCAACCTCTGCCGTCGAGGCACCCGGCTTCCTGCATGAATAACTGCTCCAGCGTGAGATGTGCTACAGAAAATACCTGCACAGCGCTGGAAGCTTCCAGAGGAGTCATTTGTTCCACCTGGAGAAAGGAAGGGGGGTGGGGATGTTATCGCGGAAGAGAGTGCATTTCAGCTGGAAGCGGAAGGGTGACCAGGAGTTTCTCAGGGGTGGGAGGCATTTCAGACGGAAAGAATTACATGGGTAACAACAGATGGGGGGCACGCAAGTTCATTATTTGTATGGAGTTGGGCATAGCTGGGTGTGTCTATAATGTAGAGTATGTGGCTGAAATGGATGAAATTTTATACAGTATTTTCCAGGGAACATGAGTGTTCCCCAAGACGGTTGTATTTCAAAGGAAGAGCATTTGAAGGGAAAAACACTCTGTGCTTAAAGTACTCAGGGAAGTACTGGGTTACAGATCCTACTCGCAGTAAGACTTGGTATTTACTGACGTGTTAGAGCTTCAGAGATTCCCTCCAGACACTCATTTTCCAAACTTATTTGCCATAGAACCTTTGATTTCAAGGAGCACCCCCCCCATGTCTTAAGAAATAGATTAGAGGAAATGTTTGTAGGTATTCACTTATTTTTAGGAAGAACATTTAATTTTATAACATGTGTTGAAAGTAACACGTGTGATTTGAAATGTCGTATGTTCAACACATAGAGAGAATGTAAATAACAATAGTGTAAAAAAGAAACCCAAAACAAACCTCCCTACCTACCACGTCGCTTGAGAAGTAAAGCCATGTCATTGAAGCCCCTTGGTGACCTCTCTCTGATTGCATCGTCCCGCCTGCCAGAGGTGACCACTGTCCTAAATTTGATGTTTGTCATTCCATATATTTCTTTTGAACGTGCTTTTCAGAAGGACGAACTTAAAAAGAATCCCATTGGATTCTCGTCCAGTTTGTAGCTCATCATGACAGAGATCATCAGGAAGAAATAGTATTTTATGTAATAAATGTCCAAAAAAGGACACTTGTATGTTCTTTAGGGGAAGGAAATGTAGCTTCTCCTTTTAACAACAGTCCCTGAAAGGTAGTAGATACTCAGTAAGTTTCTGCTGTGTTGAATTGAATTAAATGTGTGTAGTCTGATGGGGTTCATTCAGTTCATGTGGATAAAAAGATTGGGACAAATTGTTATCCATTGACAGTATTGAAATTCTCTGTGATCACCGATCTTGAAAGCATGTTTTTTGTTGCAGTTCTTTATTTTTTAATCTGGGCTTGGAAATAAATAGTAACAGTCATCTATGGAAAGTCACATCTGCGTTTTCTTGACATCTTTAGAATTGTTGACGATAACTACTTACCTGAGTCTGTCCTACTAAATAGCGGATTCAGTGGAGGTATCTATTTCCATTACAGAACAAGATGATAAATGTCAATGCTTTCAATCAAGAAGAAAAATTGTGAATTACAATGCTAATTAATTACTCAGTACCTGGACACTAAATACTTTGAGGGTCCTATCCTCAGGGTCCCTGGGAAATAACTTACTAGCAGGAACAGAGGGTTGCAATTAGGCGCCCCTCATACCCACACAAGCATTTCTCTTGATACCCATGAGGGACATCCTCTTGAAAAAGCTCACATAATCTAAAACATATGTCATATCTGGGTGACATTGTCCTTTTCTGTTATCCTACGCTATCATATATTAGTGTGTACATGTCAACATCTGGAATGAACGTTTGGTGATTGGTGAGGAGTGCGTGGTAGAAAGCATGAGAGGAGACAGTGGAAGACTTCCAGGCTCACTGCGAGAGGTTTTTTTGTCCCAAATAATGGTTATTATGGGACACAGTAGATCCACTTTTCCCACGGGGATTGAAGTTGATCCTGGCCAAGAATCTACCCTGAGGGTTTCTGCCTTTGATTTCTTTCACTGGTACAGATTTCTCTTGTGTTTTGGGAGTGGTAGTAAAATCCCAGCAAGAGCAGAAGGAGCATGAGGTTTGGGTGTGAATGATCAGAAAGAATGCAAACACCGCACAGAGGGTAAGGAGGAGGAGCCAGGCCATGCCGCACCCTGTGACTGCCCAGAGATGCCCACCCCCTGACGGCAACATGTGGTCGTGCTGGTCTTGAGCTGAGGCACACGTTCTAAGCAGCTTTGCATGCTCGCAAAAGTTCTAAATATAAAATACAGTCATTCAAATACACTCAGGTGAAACCATACATGCCAACAATCCACCTGTGGATGGGGTCGAAGATGGGCCAACTGTGTGCCGAATCCCAGCTGTGGCATGTGTCACTGGAACATAGATCCAATGGAGGCAAAAAGGTTGCTGTAATTTATTCCTTTGGGAAGCTGAATGCATTCACAGACCACAGAGGAGTTGGATTCCTGCCAGCCTTCTGCCATCTAACTTCCTAATTTTAATGCAGTTGAATGTATCAATCTTTTCTTTTATGGTTAGTACTTTTTATGTCTTGCTTAAGAAACCTTTTTTTTTTTTTTTAACCCTGATGTCTTAAAGAGACTCCTTTTTATTATCTTCTAAAAGCTTTATTGTTTGGCCTTTCGCTTAGGACCCACAGCCCCTGTGGGTGGGTGGGCGGGCATGCGAGTGTCTGCGTGTGTGGTGTGAGGCAGGGGTAGGCTCGATTTTCTTCGACATGGGGAAAAAATCGTCATCCTGACACTCAGGGTCAGTTTCGAGGCATATATTTTGTCCACTCTTTTGCCCGAAATCACACTTTTTTGTAGCTTTATAATAAGCCCTGGTATTTGGCAGGGCAGTTCCCCTACAACATTCTTCAAAGAGGTCTTGGGCCTTTTGTTTTGCATATACATTTTATAATCATCTTTTACAGTTATGTAATGATACTCTTGAAATTTGGAGTTAACATCATTTAGAGATTAATTTAGGAAGAATGACATCATTGTGATATTGAGTATTTTTACTTGTGAATACTTCTCTCCATTTATTTCGTTCTTACTTATAACTGTCTTTCAGTGCATACTATAATTTTCTTCATAAAATATGCACTTTTGTTAAGTATATTTCCAGGTGCTTTATGTATTTTAGTTGCTATTGTAAATGCTATCATTAAAAATTATAGTTCTTAATCATGGATTAGTTTTCCTCACATTGCACCTGCATTTCTTATTCTGGATGGCGGGGTTTGGGAATGGAGGACCGAGATTTGCGCTCATCGAGTGCTTACTGAGTACTAGGTGCTTTACAGGCTCTCATTTGATACTTAGAACAGCCTCAAGGAAAAGGTTGTGGGTAGCTTAGCCCTGCTCTTGGCTGGATCACTTCCTTTCTTCATAGGCTGACAGTGTAGGGGATGATGTCCTTTGTCCCAGCGGGCCTGTGGGAGTGCAGAAGTGACACATGAGGCTCCTGAGGGTGTGATCTGTCCACGTAGCAGCCAGTCACCTGGTTCAGCTGGTAGAGGTCTTTCAAAGGCATCTCGGGTGTTCCCTGGGGGTGTGAGGAGATGCGCACAGGTGGCACAGACCTCTCCTGGTCAGACACCCTGTCTGACGTTACACGAGCCCGGGCCTGGGGGCCAGAGCCTGGCTCCAGACACGCCGGTCCAGCCCTGCAGGCCGGCCGCAGTCACCTGGCTGCCCGAGGGATGAATTTTGGCTGGTAGCTACAGGCTAACTGGACGTTTTAGGCTTCTCTCACATCAGGGAGAGTTTTTCCCACTTTGACATGGGAGCCGCCAGTCGGGATGCAGGAGGACGCGCCCAGGTCATCAAGCTGGGCGGGAGCAGAGCCCAGGTCCCCTGCACCCGCATCAGTGGTCTTTCTGCCTCACGCTGACTTAAAACCCTCCGACGCGCTGCGGCGGCACTGCAGTGGCCTGCCAGAAGCACTGTCCACGTGAGGAGCACTGTCCACGTGAGGAGGGACTGTTACGCACAGAAACTGTGGCCTATCTGTGAAAAAGGGGTAATGCCCGCTTGTGGCATCACGTGTTGCTGGTTGTGACTTGACAATTGCGCCCTCTTCCCTCCCTCCCTCCTCCTCCTCCTCCTCCGCCTTTTCCTTCTCTCTCTCTCGCTCTCATTCCTTAGGGCACTAGTCCTTCCATAAGCCCACTCCCACTTACTTCTTCCCATTCAAACAATATCTGTTTTTCAGGATGTAGGACAGGACAGATATTTATTTCTCTCCAAAAGTTACCCCTGTGAAATCAATGTTGATAAGATTTAAAATTGTCGAGTGGCCGACCTCTGTCCTGTTCTCTCCCATCTGTCACCAGCGTGTTTCAGTGTGTTCTTCTGGAATGAGGATGCATTACCATACTAGTTCAGGTTGGTATGAAAGAGGGTTTCTCGCAGAAGGCAAGATCAAGGGGTGCAGCACTCGGCTAATTTGATAACACTGTACATTTTCCCTTTGTTCTAGATGTGGGTTCCCAGCTGTGGGGCCAGATGTCATTCTGGGTACATTTGAGAGCAGAGTCACTCAAAGATACCCTCAAAGGTACCAGTGGTGAGCAAAGTCTTGACTGAGGAGCCATAAATCCACGTGGCTGGGAGGAAGCGGGTGGAATACTGGACTCACGTGACCCTCTTTAAGAAAAATAAGTGAAAGCCATTCCACACAGGCTTCCTCTAAGTTTGCTGCTTGCTTCCGCCTGCTTTTCCGGGGCACAGGTATCTTCCTCAGGCTTCCTGAGCCCAGTCTGCGTTGAACACCCCACTGCACTACACCTGCAACTGTTCTGCTCCGTGCCTGCTCCTGCGCGGCCCCAGGAACATCGAGAGTTCCTCCGGGGCGCCGCGGGCTTGTCCTTCCTGCCCCGCGTGCTCGCTTTTTGAGGAAGTTCACCTTCGCTGCTTGCGGCCTTGAGTGTTCAAAGCCCACCACGGTGCCTTCGCAGTGGAGGTCAAAGAGGCCCTCTAGTGAGCCATTTTGAGTCTGTGAAAGCAAAATTAGTGCTTTCTGCTATAATTTTAAATGTTTCCTTTCGGGACATGTGTTTAGGTCCTTTTATTCCAAAACTGTGTCTTTTCCGTCCTGTCCTTCCTCCTCTCTTCCTTTCCTCCCTTCCTTTTTTTCCTTCCAGTTTTATCAAATTAGCAACAGAAAAAGTGCCCTCAGTCTAAGGGTTCATAGCATGATTTGACCGTTTCTAGAATGCGCTGTGTCCCCCACATTCTCACACGCATCGTTTCCGTGCAGCAGGAAGGATCTGGGGGGGGGGGAGGGTCGGGAGGTGGACCTTGTAGTTCTTGTCAAATCCCATAGTAACAGAAGTGTTTTACGTGGGCGAGTCTCTGCGTGGTGGACTGTCTGCAGCTGATCTAAAATGACATCTGAAAGAGGAAACCCTGCCAGCCGGTGTGTGTCAGGGGTTCAGACTGCCTCTCCCCTCCCCGCTATCCCTCAGCACACCCAGACCCACACCCGCCGCACCATGGCGCCCCAGCAGAGTGGAATCATTTCAGTCATATACGTTGTATCCGGGAGAGTGTACTCAGGAGACACATGCAGGTCACTTAATAGGAGGAATTCAATGCAGGAAACTTGCTAGGGGGTGTTGGAAGAGCTGAAAGTAAGTGCGACAACAAAACCAAGGCCAGAGAGTAGCCCACCTGAGTTTGGATCTGCAGGCACCAAGGGGCGGGGGGGGGGGGGGGTTGTGTTACCAGAGCCCACCCCTGGGCTGGTGGAAGCGTAGCAGAGACAGCACCGGGAAACACAGGCATGGGCCGGAACCTCAGCAGAGCCTTGGCCAGTTCGGGGGATGGCGTTTGGAAGCAGAAAGGAAGGCAGAAGGGGAGAGAGAGACCCCAGCTTCTCCTCCCCTTCCCTTCCCATCTCCCGCCGGTCTTTCCCATTGAGCACATCTAACTGGAAGCCATTGGCCAGGGAGCCTGGGAAATGCAGTTGGGGTCGGCCTCTTGCCAACTCAGCGGAGAAGGGAAGCGGCCGGGAGGCAGAGGGCTAGTCCGTGTGCCAGGGAAAGAAATCTCCGACACGAGTGTTTGCTGGCCTTGCAGGGCCGAAGGAAAGCAATGAGGCGAGACACTCACTCCTCCGCTTCCCTCTGCCCCCACCCCAGCCCACCCACCTCCTTTGCAGAACGTTGAGAGGGGCTCTGCAGGCATAATCTTGGTCCTGCCAGGGGAGGCGTTTCGGTGTTGGGTGCCTGGTGAGCCGTCTCTTGGAAGTGGGAGCGGACCGTCTCTGCTTCTCTGCAATTCCAAAATCTGAAAGCTCAGGGAACTCAGGGGGGTTTTTTGGTCCCCCCCCTTTTTTAGAACTCGTTTAGTAGCAGTTCATGACCTGATCTGACCTGAATTTTCCTGAGACTACTCACGATCTTTACTGATCTCTCTGAGTACAAATAGTCATACCTGTGGCTCAAGAAGCACTAATGAATTTGATTGCAGGTGTCACCCCAAACCCAGGAAGGGATATTATTACAAATCGAAGGTAAGTGTACGGCATAGGGTAAGCTGCCTTTCTAAGATGCAAGACAGAATCTGTGTTCCTAACACGTCAGACGAAGTGAATTTGAATATGGGACTGTGAACCCGCATGTTGGCATGACGGAGGGAGAGCGAATGGAGACAGACCCTGCAAGCACGCGGTTTGGGGCGGTGCTTCTCTGGAATCGCGGGCGCTGAGCTGGGCCTGCCCCTGCAGCCTGGCAGAGCAGCCTGCTGGTTCCATGGAAGGGGAGGCTTAGCTGAGGTTGGAGGCCGGGCACAAAGGACACTGGGGCATCAAGGGGTTAACAGGGGAGCTGGAACCGGTTCTTTCCTCTTTGCAGCCAACGACGCTTCAGGCCTGAATCTGTGGTTCGTTCAGACGTTGAAACGCTCGACATTTAGATGGAATAAAAGAAGCCAGCAGGTGCATATACAGTGGGTCTGGGCTCTGGGCATCTTATATTCCTGTCGCATGTTGTGTGTGCGCGCGCGTGTGCGTGTACACACACACGAACCATTCAGGTATCTTCTCCTTTGATCTTCAGAAGAGTCAGGTAGTCAGGGTGGGTGTTATTATCCCCATTTTACAGGTGGTCAAAGCATGGCTTAGCTTGGCCAATAACTCGCTCTGTGGCCCTTGCAGAGGCCCCTCACTCTCAAAGGCTCAGTTGGGAGCAATGAGTTCTTACAGGGTTGTTTCGTAAATCGAAAGAAGTAACACCTGCAACACAATTAGAACTGTAGCGGGGGCACACCAACGGGGCACAGATGGCGTTTCTCCCCACCTCCCTCGCCCCTCCACCTGCAGACACGTCAGGTGGGCTGCAGGAAGTCAGTCACCCAGGCCTTCCCCCTGAAAGGACGCGCTTCAGCACGATGAAGAGCTTTCAGACTTGAATGGTGACAGGCATCTGCTCTCTGTGTCCCCCCCACCCCCGACCCCCCCGCCTCAGTTTTAGAAGGAGGATCTTGAACTGATGGCACACCGTGCTGGCTTTCTCTTACTTCCTTCAGAAATTGGGTCGTGGTTTACTGTGACCCTGGTGGCCTCTCTTGTCTTCACAGGTCAGGACACAGTTTGCTACTGTGTTCCCTCCAAAGCTGACCGGAGGGGAAGAAGCCAGCACCACACCCACACCATTTGCTGCAGAAAGCAACTTTATTTCCTGTCCCCACGCTGGGGACTTGGTTTATCATAATTCACTTTAGATGGGCATAATAAAATATTTCCCTTTTCTCAGTATTTTGTAAGATTAATAAAGGTGCATCCTTAGGGGAAGTTTATTAATCCATAACTTACGGAAAACTCCAGAGAAAGAAGATACGAGCTACGTTCCGGAGGTAAAGACGCCAGGCACACCGCCACTGGAATTGAGTTACGGATACGTTGTTCATCTAGCTGCCTTCTAGGTGCGTTACGGGTCGCTGCTACGATGGCGACTTTGTCTTGGACACGACCTGAACAAGCCGTTGCTTGGTTTTATTCTTAAACTGGAAGACTGTCGAAGAATAGGTGGCAACAGGGAGAGCGCTCTTGGTCGGCAGGACGCCGACCTTTTCCATCCCCTTGGCTGCACTGCAGCTGCGTGAGACCCGGAGGCAGGCCTGTGGACCCTGGCTCCGCGCGGAAAGCCGCGCTCGCTCGCTGCGTTTCTGCTCTCTGTCTAATGGGGACGGTGATGCTGGTGGGAATGATGGCAGCGAGGCTGAGGGTCGCCACGGTGATGGTGAGGAGAGGGTCGTGGTGCCTCCGTGTCTGTTACAAGGAGTGATGATTTATGGGAGGGGACTTTGTGCTCTGTTATTTCACCCATTTCCTCATTTGTTGAGCCCCTGCCGGCACTGGAACTATGGTGGGCCCCCTGGTTTTAACCATTAAGAAGACACAGGCTCCCTCCTTAAGATGTAGAATGAGTCTGAGAAGCACAAATGAACAGATGATCATGCGATGGCTAAGTGCAACCAAAAACGTACTGGCTGAGGTGAAAAAAAAAAAGATAAGTTTTGCCAGGGTAAGGAAGAGTCAGTATCTAAGTTAAATATCTTGAAGGCCACTTGAAATTTGTGGATAAGTGTTTTTATGCAATAACTATAATCTGGGTGCTGTGCCAGGCTCAGTGTTACAGGGTCAGTGTGACCGAAACTATAGTTGCTTGTATAGCGGGTACGATCTTCTGGGGAAGATGCAAAGTCGATGAAAGCACGAAGGAGGCATGTCCTAGGTCAGGGGCCCTTGATAAAAGTAGAGATGGGACTTCTGGGTGCGGGGAGTCCTCAGTAAGTAACTGTGAGGGGATCCCAGAATGGCGGGGGGCCGGAGCCAGAGAAAGTGAGGCTGGGGAGGTGAGCAGGGCCAGTCCGTGCACACCTGCCCCCCCCCCCCCCCGTGTTAGCCCTGAGACCGCGACGGGGCGAATTGGCTTTGTCTTACGCCACCTTCTCTGCAGTTCCCTCAGTTCTTCCACGGCCTTTGACCAAAAAGCAGTCTGAGGAGAAAGATGGTTATTTTTAACTAGGTGAAGTGAGGGTGTGCGCGGTGTATTTTAAGGGCCTTTCAGGTGCCTTCAGTTCCGCAAGGTCAGGTGCCTAGGAGGGCTGTGCAGTGTACACCGGTGAGTGAAATACTTGTGGGGGGCGGGTTGGGGTGCCCCCATTCAGCTCAGTGGGTGGTTGCAATAGGGGAACACTGGACCCAAGTAGCCAGGTCTTCAGCTAGAAATCTTGATTTTTTAATGTGAAATCCCTCTGTTTAAAGTTTTGACGCTAATATAACATTGAATGTCAGCTGTAATTGAAAAATTAAAAAGTAAAAATTGGCACTAAATCAGGTAAGGCCAGAAAGAAAAACACATTTGCAGGCTAAAGATAGTTGGTCCGTGGGCTTTGCTTTTTAAAACTCGGGAACCACTCTGGTGAATTCTGGCCTGTTCTTTATAATCACCACGTTATGATTGCATAGATGTCCGTCAAATGCAAGTCCAGTCAGTGCACTAAGGGGTCTGTTGGGCCATTTTCGGTAAAGGGAAGCTTCTGCAAGACAGTTGCCTGGCGGAGTCGGTCCTCGCTTATCTTTCTCCCATCGCCTCGTGGGTGGTTCCGATCAAACACTTCTGATGCAGGCTGAAACGACAGTGAACCCGGCGTCCAACGCGATTCCGGTGTGTCCTTAGCAGTTTGCCGGACAGCACTGAGGTTTGCTGTCTAAGTCTATAGCTGCCTTAATTAAGCTTGTTTTGTGCTGCTCCGCAGGCAAATCCCTGTAGGGGGTCAAACGAGTGGTTTGAGGGTCTGTAAATGACAGTGTTCTGTGGCTTTCTCATTTAGGGTCGAGACTCCCCGCCCCTGAAATATGCACATTTCAAACCAGGGTGAGAACATGAGCAACTTAGTAGTTATTGTGGAATTGAGCGACTGTCATAAATATTTATTTATCTTTCTCATAGCCGGCATAAAAATGGGAGGATATAAAAAAGTTGTTCACTATAAAAACAACAGAAAATTCATTGGCTATACATCTCCCGAATGCATGTGTCTCCTTGGGTTTTCATTAGCGTCTAGCAATATACTTTGAGAAATTAGATTTGAGCAGAAGCTTCTGCGGAATATGAAAGCGCCTCGTGTTCGTAATTAACCCCTTATCAGCGAGGACCCGCTGCAGATCGAGGTCATCTTTAGCTCTGTACTGATTGTAGTCAAACGCGATGAATTTTTCTTTCAGACTTTTTTTTAAAAGAAATAATCTTTTGTTTACTGAATCTGGAAAATACAAAAGAGTACGCAAGAGAAAAAAATTGCGTACAGTGTTTCTGCCCAGAGGCAGCCCCGCTCCCGTTTGGCACGAAGGGGCGGGGGCACCGCCGCCAGACGGGCACTGGGCTCAGTGCGGGCTCCCCCTTGTAGTTCGGATTGTCAAGTCTTACTCTTCTCACCTGTAAAATAGAAATAAGTACATTATCTATTTTATTCAATATTTTCATGATTAAACCAGATAATGCATATTCAGCATTTAGCATATTGCTTGGCGCGTAGAAAACATTTTTTAAAATGAGCTGTTGTAATTATTTTTCCATTCTTTTTGTATAAACATCTTTGTGGAGTTCGTGTTATCAATACACCATTTTTCCTTTTGTAAAAAACAACTTGCATTGTTCCCATAGCTTTAAAAAAACATTCTCTAAATGTCCTTGTAACAGTTTTATAATATTTCTTTACATGCATGCGTTGTTTAACTCTTTCCCTGTGTATTTAAGGTGTTGCTCATTTTTTTTTTTTTTTAGATTTTAGTTTTTTAGACAAGAGGGTAAGGGAGGGAGCAAGAGAGGGAGAGAAACATCAGTGTGTGGTTGCCCCTCGTGTGTCCCCTGCTGGGGACCTGGCCCCCAACCCAGGCATGTGCCCTGACTGGGAATCGAACCAGTGACCCTTTGGTTGGCTGGCTGGCACTCAATCCACTGAACCTCACCAGCCAGGGTTCATTCTCTTTTATTATAAATTATTCTTTGATGAATATTTCCACTCCCTAATTTTGTGTGGCAACTTGATTTCTGGTTCGCAGAGTGACTGCGCCCCACAACGCAGAGCCGGTGGAAAACTGCATGTTCCATTGGGACTTCCGTTAGTGATGGGAATGTTCTGGGTCCGGGCTGTCCGATTAGTCACGCGTGGCTAGGGAGCGCTTGAACTGCAGTCAGTGCGCCGAGAAACTGAATTTTTAGGAAAAAATTTTAACACTATTTAATTTTAGTTTAAATAGCCCCATGTGGCCAGCGGCCACCACATCGCATGGTGTGGGCTTACGCTGTCCTCATTCAGCGTGTGGGGTGGACTCAGGCTGCGGTTTTGTTTTCTATGCAGACGTGGCCATAGAACACTGAGCTTTCCCTCTGGTCTCTTAATCCCTGGCATACAGTCTCAGTGTAGTAGTACATTTCCCCTTTCTGCCTGTGCATCCTTTTTTTGGATGGAAGGTTGACAGAGGATGTCTCACACGCTAGCTGCCATGTTCAGCCAGAAGTCTGAATTTGAACTGTTGACCATTTGGGGACTCTTCAGGTTGCCCTCCAACAGCAGCCAGGTCTAGATGTGGTCCGACTGCAGGCATGGTCGGAGCCGCGGGCCCAGTCAGCCTTGGTTTGACACGCCAGCGTTAACTTTTCCCTGGTTGGCCACGTTAGGAAGCTGTCCGGAAGCAGTGACAAACACGGCCACCAAACAGGCAGGGTTCCGTCCTACTAGCTTAGCAACCCTGGCACAGGAGAAGGAGCTCCTTCCCCAGGGGATCCACAGAATGGTGCTGAGCTGTCTCTCAGGAGACTTGGTCTCATTCCGAGTAAGTCACACTGGTCAGGACTGGGAAGGTAGAATTCATGCCCATTGGCCGCCTAAGGTGCCACATGGTGAGGTCAACCCCACTAAACTACATGGACTAAAACTGGAATAAGAAGGTGATACTCTGTAGCAGGGGAAGAAGAGCAACAAGTGGAAAAGTTATTTGAACAAATAATGAAGGAGAACTTCCCCAATCTGGCAAAGGAAATAGACTTCCAGGAAGTCCAGGAAGCTCAGAGAGTCCCAAAGAAGTTGGACCCAAGGAGAAACACACCAAGGCACATCATAATTACATTACCCAAGATTAAAATGAAGGAGAGAATTCTAGAAGCAGCAAGGGATAAGGGCACAGTCACCTACAAAGGAGTTCCCATCAGACTGTCAGCTGATTTCTCAAAAGAGACCTCACAGGCAAGAAGAGGCTGGAAAAAAGTACTCCAGGTCATGAAAGTCAAAGACCTACCTCCAAGATGACTGTATCCAGCAAAGCTGTCATTTAGAATGGAAGGGAAGATAAAGCGCTTCTCAGATAAGGTCAAGTTAAAGGAGTTCATCCTCACCAAGCCCTTATTATATGAAATGTTAAAGGGACTTATCTAAGAAAAAAAAGATAAAAATAGGACAGTAAAACGACAGCAAACACACAGATATTAACAATCACAACTAAAACAAAAGCAAATGAAACAAACAGCTAGAACAGGAACAGAACCACAGAAATGGGGATCACATGGAGGGTTTGCAACAGGGGAGTGGGAGGAGGAGAGAGGGGGACAAGGTACAGAGAATAAGTAGCATAGACGGTGGGTAGAAAATAGACAGGGGGAGGGCAAGAATAGTGTGGGAAATGTAGAAGGTAAAGAACTTATGACACACGGACATGACCTAAAGGGGGGAATGTGGGTGGGAGGGGGTGTGAAGGGTGGAGGGGAGTGATGAGGGAGAAATGGGCCAACTGTAATAGCATAATGAATATAATATATTAAAAACAAAAAAGGAGGTGATACTCCAAAAGAAAATCAAAGTGGGGAATACTTGCTTGGCAGGTGGGCAGACACTGTGCGGTTGATGCTCGCGGCAGGGTACCTTTGAAGCATTCTTGGTTCCCTCACTTCACTTCACAAGGAAGTCACTTTGTTGGATGAGGAGGACGGTTTCTGTCCTGTGAGTAGCTCTCCTAGCAGGCCTCTATCACTGAATCAGACCATTCCCTCATCCAGAGGGTGGTCCTGAGGTGTGTCTTCCGATTATAAAAGCACTGGGATGTTTGGGTTCTGTCTGGGCTGCCTCTGTCTGTGCTTGTGTCTGTTCACAAGCTCATGCCTCCTTCCCAGGAAGTAGGTAACTGTGCCCTAGAGAGGTAACAAGGTAAGGAAATCGATGCCGCTATTGTGATTATTTTTCTTTATGAATAAGGCAAAAGATATACTGCCTAACCCCCTTCCTAGAAGTATTCGAATCACAGCTGATGGGATTTGCATGTCAGAGTGGAGATAATCTAGGAATCCGTTAGAGTGGGCACTTCAGCCCCCATCTGCTGCATTGCAACAGTATCTTGGGACTTAAACGTGTGTAATTAAACCATCCCTATTAGTAATTACACAAAGGGATTCACTGCCCTTAAAGGTGACTGCGACATATCAGATCTTCACAAGAGCATGAAGCTGTGTATTTCATCAGCAAAATTCACGTAAAATATTTTATTAATATCCCAATCTTCTGATTCAGCTCTTTGTGCAATGAAATACGGCGACTAAAACAGGTGCCTTTTTACTGCTCTTGCTCGGCTTGGTGAGCGAGGTCGGCGTTTTGTCACGCCAGTCGTGCCCATTTCCCTTTAAACTCTCCAGCGTAAAGCGTGCCGGCAAATTAACATTCCCTAACTCCACGGTGAGACTGACCTCGTAGGTGGAAGTTCCTTTCTTGTCCTAACATCTACTGTACCGCGAAATTAGGGGCCTTTTCTTTATCTAGCTGTGCATTTTGACTTCATTTTCACCGTGGCAGGAGTGGTGCTAGGGACCGAGAGTTAGCTATTGTGTCGCCCTAACGCAGTATCAGCTTTTAACTAGCTAGTCATTGCTGTGTGATGGGGTGGGCAGTGCCGGGAATGCCGCTCCCTGTTTAGTGCCCTTTTATTCCAGCTGGAGTCATAAAAAGGGACTGAAGCTCTGGGGCATTAAAGTATTAAAAAGGGACTGGAACTCTGGGGTCACTGCTGCTGAGTCACCTGTGCTGAGTTGAGTTACCTGTGTCCAGGTGAACGCAATGAACCACGGATGGCCTGCAGAGCAGGGAGTCCTAGCAGGGGGTAGAGCACGGGGGTTCTGTTACCAGGTCAGTTAGAAGACCTGCGTGTCCTTGAGCTACTTAGGTGACTTCTCGGGACCTACATGTTCTCGACCGAGAAGGAACGGTTTGGATGAGCGATCTCTGAAATCCCTGCCCTCTGCAGTCCTCCGATTTTATACTCACTGTTGCTTTGTTCGTCTGCAGCGATACCTGATGATCGGTATACGGATCAGAGCTACCCGCACCTGCTCTCCCCTCTTTCTTACTAGCATTCCGGGACTTCCTTGACGTAGGCTCCTACTCATCTGTGCTGTTATTGGACGGTTTTTACAAGTGATTCTGTATATCAGAGGGGGTGCTTTTGTGTGTCTTCTCCTTGAGGGCAGCTGCCTTTTCGTATATATGTATCCACATATGGGAAGTATTTTTCAGTGAGACACTCAGCACGTATTTGGCAACCGTAATTTGGAGATCTTACAGGGAAAGACAAAAGCAAACACAGGCATGGCTATATCTGAAAACTCCTGTAGAGTTGCGGTGAAATTGCTCAGGTACCGACACCATGTAAAGTTAACTCTGTAGTTTCTCAGGCAGATTTCATTCTAATGTATGTGACACGCCACATTTTTGCAGTTGAGTAGAGCGGTAAATCATTTCAGGCACATAATGGAGTCCTTTTATACATTTCTGATTATTCAGCGGCCAGGCTATGTTACTTCGCATCATATCAGAATGCGGCCTTTTGGCGGGAAGGTCGTTTGAGTGCTTTTAAGAAAGAAAAGAGCGCGCCCACCGTTCTCGCTGGTGTTTTGATGTTTTGAGATTGTGTCTGCGTGGACTCTGGGAAAGCTGGTCTGCAAAGCAAGACCATGTGAATACATCTCCCCAAGTCAATGAGAATTGTGCTGTCCTCTAGGAAATTAGGTGTGAGCCACATCAGCGTCCATGCCTGCGACGGAATAAATTCCGTTTCGTGTTTGCACGGTGTGAGAATTGTGTAATACGTCTGGACGGGCACAAGGTATGATTGCTTCTCTTTCCTCGGCATTGCTAAATGGTAATGTGGTGGGTTCATGTGAGAAGTGTCTCAAACAAACAGCCCGGGCTACATGAGATCATTTAGGGCCCGCACTTGGGAGGTCTCCACGGACCAGTGTACGATATGTTGCTATTAACCAGAGACAATGGGAAAAACAACCTTTGTGGCTTTTTTTTAAAAGACTGATGTTGGCATGAAGTATTTAAATAATCTTGTTTCATACAGTATCATGTGTAGGTTCACCTGCAGCTTGGTACTTCCAGGTCAGGAGTTCGTGGGTAGGCCAGGTGACCTTTCATAACCTTTGTTCTTTCAACCTCTTAAGTAAGCGCCTACTGCGTGCCAAGCACCATTTTAGGTACACCTCCACAGACGGAAAGCCTGCTGTGTTTTCGTTCTTTGCACCTCAGGTGTTGAAAATTAGCCAGAAAATAAGTGCTGCTGCGTGAGGCCCCGTTCCCATCTCGTGTGGACCCGCAGCCTCTCAGTGACGGTGTCTCAGGTCTCCAGCAGCCACACCGGGAGGTGAGCTCCCCAGGGCTGAGGCCTCGGGGCTGTCACGCAGCAGCACTGTTTTAGGTTTGAATGACATTCAAGTGATAATGTTAAAGGCCCTCTTATCCCTGATCTGTTGGAAACTGCCCGTAATTTGGATTCATGATTCGAGTGCTGCGCCTGGGCAGCCATGGTGAGTGCTGGAAGCCTGGGGAAGGCAGACCACGCCCTGAGGGTGCAGTGCGGCCCACCTCAGAGCAGCTGCGTCTTTCTCATTCCAGCTCTGGCCCCTGACGTCCTAGGTTTGCCGGGTCTTCACTGCAAGGCAAGAACCTGGGGGTTAATCGAGTCCATTAGGTCTCTGAGGGCTGGAGTTGATGCACATTATTTTTTTTTAAACACTTTATTTATTTATCTTTAGAGGGGAAGGGAAGGAGAGAGGGAGAGAAGCGTCAATGCGTGGTTGCCTCTCGTGCGTCCCCTGCTGGGACCTGGCCTGCAACCCAGGCATGTGCCCTGACTGGGAATTGAACCACGATCCCTTGGTTCACAGGCCCGCACTCAGTCCACTGAGCTACACCAGCCAGGGTCATATTATTTTTCTGCCTTGACTGTGATCAGCTTTCACGGAGAAGCGATGATCGATTCAGCCTGCGCTCTTCCGGTGACTCGGTATGTGACCTTGGGCATGTCACCGTACATCTCTCAGCCTTGCTGTTCTCATCTGTGAAGTGGGGGCTTTCTACCTTTAACATCCTAGGCTATTCAGATGGGATTCTGGCCCTCACCACTGTGCCTGTTAGACCAGTGAGAGCTGAGGAGAGGCACCAGGGTCATGGGCGCTGTACAGGCAACCGGGGTTCTCGGCCTTGGCCTGCCTTCCAAAGCACGCATGCCTGTGACCCAAGTGAATACGGTCGTCCGTACCCTACTTGAGCTCACAAAATGATGCAAGCCTAGAATCTCGGGCTTGGATTAGTATTACGTTTTTATTTAATTAGGGCAGCCCCATTTTGAGATCAGGAAACTGTGCCACCCTTCCATTCATCATGGTATTCTTTTATTCAGTATTTATTAATATTAAACACCTGCTGTGGGCTTGGTGCTGCGTGCAGTGCTAAGGAAAGGAAGAGGAGTAAGGTGCAGTCCCTGTCCACAAGTCCTTCCCTGACCTTCACGATGGAGAAGATAAGGAGAAAAACCCTTGCACGGCACACCATTTGCTCTTCGTTTCTTTGCCTTTTGGGGTCTCTGTGGCTGGAAGTCTGTTCATGGTGAGTTGGTGGCCGCGAGCGGAAAAGAAGGGGAGAAAAATTCTCATTTCTGGCTCCTGCCAACCTCTTTAATCATTTCAAGCTTAAACTGGAGACTGAATTAGAGGGAAGAACTGTGAAAAGCCTGTTTATAAATGAAAGCCCCACCAGGAGTCAGAAAGCATTTCCCCTGATGAAAGACTTTAATATCGGAAGGACACAATCAAAACTGTAACCCAGCCTTCAAGTCGGCGTTCAGAGGAACTGACGGCGACGCAGAAAGTGGAATGTAACAGGGCGCCCCGTGAGGAGTGGGACGCAACCCGGGAAGCCTGAAAAGGCCTCCGTGCAGCCAGGCCCCGAGGCCGGAGCATCTGTGCGTGGCCCTCTGCCGGCAGCAGGCATGCGCGTTGTTGAGACATCCGGACTTGTGAAACAGAGGCTAGAAGCGTTTGCCCCGGACTTGTGAACATGGAGAATTTTTTGCTTTGTATTTTAGGATAGAAAAGAAATACCTTTCCCTGTGAGCTATGAAATCAAAAGTTGGAAGTGGCATGAAATATTCGTCATTGAGGACAGGTTTGTGAGATTTAACATACTGACTCACTCTCAGGCGAGTTTCCAGAAGGGAGAAAAATATTCCAGAGCAACCAGAGAAAAGCAGTTTTGTCACTTGCATCATTAAAAAACCTGTACGTTTCTGTTGCCTCCCTCTCCCGCACCGCTGCCTGCTGGACTCCTGCTCCTCCGTTAGGGCCTGGACCGTCGCCCTCCCCTCTCTCGGGCCTCCCGGAGCCTGTCCCCCCAGCAGAACCAGCGGCTCGCCTGATCACGCTCCACGGCACCAGCATTAGGCCGCACATTCTAGTTATTCATCTACACACAGTTACTGCCTTGAGGCTCTTGTGTCATGGTCAAATGCAGTGACCATGTCCCCTTTGCTTTATAATCTTCTCCCTCGCCTAGGGGCCTTGCTCGAAGAGGCACTCCATCATGCTGACTGCCCGAATGAATGGAAAGCCTCTCACAGGTGGCATCTTGGGTAAACTGGAGCGATCCTGCGGAAGTGGTCTTGTTGGGGCTGATTTCTCAGGGATTGGGTGGAAGGGGACAAAGATGGCTGCCCGAT
>PVKU01010214.1:0-54134 GCA_004027475.1 Anoura caudifer
TTTTTTTTTTCTTGTAATCTTGTAGCATTTATTAAATAAAAACCCATTGGAGGAAAGGATCTGAGTTTATTTACAGGCTTGTATCCCCTATGGGACATTTTTGAAGCCATCAAGGGCTAGAAGATAAAAGTAGGCTGGGAAAGAGGTGGATTTTTGGCAGTCTTTTAAGTCTCAAAAGAATGAGATCCACCATCTTCATACTAAAATCTTTTTTTCCAATGAAAAAAATTTTTTAATTGTTGTTCTTGTACAGTTTTCTGTCTTTTACTCCCATCCCATCCCACCACCCCCGTCCTCCCCACCTCCCCCCCATTTCCATCCCCCTAGTTTTTATCCATAGACATACTGTAGTTATTTACTAAAAGAGACTGTATACCAGAGTTGATATCTAGTCAACTGAATTCTTTTATGACAAGCAAGAATTAATAAGGCTTATCAATTATATTACAGATCAACTTAATTTATAATCTCTTTTAGTTTTCTAGATTTCCTGCTTATTTGAATCATAATGATCTCTCCTGTATGAGAAACATACTTGGGCTAAATCTAGCACCAAAACATAGTTACCCGGAGCTGTTTCCTTCCAAATAAATGTTCTCTAAAATGCTCTCAAGTTGACTAGCTGCTGGGAATCTCTTTAAATGTCTTTCCCTTTAGCCATTCAGATGCTAGAAACAGTCCAGTGGCTTAAACTGTAATTCTGTGAATTTCTGAAATAGTGTAAATACTATAAGTTTCAAAAGCCATTAGAAAAAAAACAGATTTGCTTGCTTGGGCTCAAGATGAAAAATACCATCTCCATTTGTTGTTAAGTTTATCCAGAAATCCCTAACAGAGTTTACATTGACAGGGTTTGTAGCTCTGGCTATTTTAAGATAACTAAACTGAAGTTAATTTCTCCAGCTTTGTTTACATTTTCAAAACAGTCACAGGCCTGACAATATCAACCACCAACCAGCATGCACACAACTCTTTGGTCTGAGCTTTTGGAATCCACATATATACCTGGAGACTATTTTAAATGCAAAAAAATGGGGGGTGGGCCTGGCCAGGTATCTCAGTTGGTCGGACATCATCACACACACCAAAAGTTTATGGGGTCAATTTCCAGTCAGGGCACATACCTAGGTTGTGGGTTCTATCTCCATTCGGGGTGCTTACAGGAGGCAACTGATTGATGTTTTTCCTCTCATATTGATGTTTCTTTCTCTCTCTTTCCCTCCATCCCTCCCTTCCCCTCTCTCTAAAATCAATAAAAACATATCCTCGGGTGAGGATTAAAAACATTGTGGGGGGAAATTCTCAACAATTTACTTATTTGATCACATTACTTAATAACACAATCTTTTTTCCTTTTGATGCTGAGACCTTGGAGCATTTGTGGGGACCTTGCTTTGGTCATACAATGGACAGAAAAGAGGCCATGGGCTCTGGAAGACTGCATGAGCTCATTCACAATAGTGCCTCATTATCGTTTGGCTAGAGGAAGGAAAGTCTAGTTCAATCACATGAAACGTGGGAGTCCTAACTTCTGAATCATGAACAATCAACTATCTGAGTGACGCTCTCACTCCTGTTCCGAGTCCCTGAACAGCATCCACTCCAGTCCAGGATTTAAAAGGAAAGGTACAAGATGAAAGATGAAAGAGTGGGGCAACGGTTAAGTTTACCCTTGTGAGTACAGGGAGCAGACTTGGCTTTATTTCCCATGCATACAACTGTAAACCTACTTTTGCCCAACCCTGAATATATGATGTGAACTTGGGTAAAAAATGGAAATTAAATCTTAAATTTAGTACTGAACTCTGCTAGATGATGAATGCTCACTGATACTTCCTTAATAAATGATAAATTCTAGAAAAGCTAGAAAGGGCTTTGTAATTTTTTAAAAAGTTGTAGGAGTTATAGACTCTGTAAAATGATTTATGAATGACAACCAATGACTCAGTAAAATGTACCAGACTACTGTGGCTATTTTCAAAATAATGAAACAAACTGAATTTGCATTTGTCCCATCAGCCTTAAGAACCATTTACAACTGAATTGTCTAAAATCACCAGTCACTTATTTTTAGCACAATTAAAGACAAATTTAAAGTTCTTTGGTGAAATAACTTTGAAATTATGATTTTATATTTTTATAAAGTAAAAGACCTTGCTTATAAAAATAATGGAAATTATTAAAATGCACACTTAATAAATAGAAATGTAGTTTTTTATCAATAGCCAATATAGAGTAAAACATTTAAAACATAGATTTTATTCTGCTACCACAGCCCTTATTGAAGGTTACTGGAGTCTATATGTACGTGTACATCTATATCTATGCACACAGATGTACACAGACTGCATCTATATGTTTATGTACACATATGTATAGGTATATATGGGTAGATAGATGAAACTGTGTGTGTGTACATAATGGAATCTAAAAAGCTTGCATTCATAGAGAGAAGGCTGGTGGTTACCAGGGTGGAGCAGTGCGGGGAATGGGGAGAAGGTGGCCAAGGGCACTAAGTAGCAGTTGCGTAGGGTGAGTAGTAAGTCTAGGGATCTGATGCGCACCATGGGGCTGTAGTTAATGACACTGTATTGTGTCCTGGAAATTTGCTGAGAGAGTAGACCCCTGGTGCTCTCCTACCCCACCCCCCACACAGATCACATCATGGGGTGGACACAGATGGATCACATTGGTAAATGTTTGTTAGCCTGAATGCAGTGGTCATTTTGCTACGTATATTTATACCAAAACATCATGTTGTATACCCTAAATATATATAATTTTATTTGAAAAAATAAAACTAAAAGAGGTTATTGGGCTTCTTCAGTGACCATTATACTAATTTATCCCATTTCCCATCTTTTAAAAGTGAGAGTCACACCATCATTTTACTCAATTATTTGATCAAAAATTCTTGACATAGATTATAAAACCCTGAAGGCTGAAATTATATTTTATAGAGCTTAACAAGTTGTTCTCTTAGGTAGAAAAAAATGTCGGGTAAATTAGCAGAAGGTCCAGCAACTAATTAAGCTATTTCCCTGCTTGGTGTGATCTTGGTGATCTTGGGCAATTCACTTAACTTCCATGCCTCACTTTCCTTATGAGTGAATTTCAGATCATTTCACTGGATTGTAGTACAGATGGTCTGATGTTGTTGGACATATTACACAAAGGCACAGAGAGATGAAAAAACTGTCTGCTAATCATGCATGATAAAAATTGCGTTGCTTAATAGCAATATTAGTTCCTACAACAGTTTTGGTGGAGAAGAGTTTTCTGCATTTGAAACTGCTAACAAACTGGGGAGACTAAATGTGTGGATAATGTCCAGGAAAACTTTGAGATAAGGATTCCAGTTTGTTACAAATCTTCTACGGCCTTGGATCTCTGCTGGAAACCTGGTCAGGAAAGAGAAAGGCAAAGCTCAAAACGAGGCCACATATGTCTGCACGGAGCCATCGCAGGGCCTCAGAAGTCACGGACACACATGACTTGCTGCCCTTGTTGTCTTGTTCTGCAAAGATCTCTGGGACACTACAGGTTCATGTCTCTGCCCAGCAGGTTGTTCTGGACCCTCTCTGAGGATGAGTGCCCACACCAGGAGGAGAGGCCACTGGCTGTCACTGTTCCTAGTGGCTTTCAGATGCCCATTCTGGGATCCAGTATAAACCCAGAAACACCAGATGCCACGCATTTCCTATTTGTGTCTGTTTGAAAGCTGACAATATCAAATGATTATTCTAGAGATACAGGTGCTGCAGAGATGATGGCAGATTATAGCTTCCTTATTGTAAGCTCAGACTTCACCTGAGTTGTCCGTCTTTGGTTGAGATGAAGGGCTCTCAGGGGCTTCTACTGCACACTCCCTTACAACAGGACCTTGCATTTACATAGCATGTAAATAATTAAAAATAGTCAATTATGTACAAACCAAGAATCAAGAGACACTTCATTTTTTTAAATAGCAATATTAAGATAGTGGACATGCTGCTCAGTGCAGTATGAAGCATTCATTCCGAGTTCATCTGTGTCCTAACAAGTGCTGTGCAGCTCCCAGGGGAGAAGCCCTCGGGCTCGTGGTGTCACCCTCTGTTCAGAGGGTCGTGTCTGCATGCCCCCCAAAGGCCACTGTGGGACTTTATGTTTTCTCTAAAGAATGGACAACTCCATGTTTTGGACTCAAGTTCATCATCAGTCATTTTCTTTCTAAATTACGAAAAGGCTCTGATAACAAACACAGTTCATCCCAGTTGGAAATTGTGAATGGTCATCCAAATTGTTACTTTCTTTTCACAACTCAGACAGCTGAAGGTTAAAGCAATTTAATTTTTTTTCTTTTTTAATTATATTTTATTGATTATGCTGTTACAGTTGTCCCATTTTTCCCCCATCATTCCCCTCTGCCCTTCATACCCCATCCCAACCACATTCCCCCCTTTAGTTCATGTCCATGTTTCATAAGTTCTTTAGCTTCTACTTTTCCCACACTATTCTTGCCCTCCCCCTGTCTATTTTCTACCTACCATCAATGCTACTTATTCTCTGTACCTTTTCTCCCTCTCTCCTCCTCCCACTCCCCTGTTGCAAACCCTCCATGTGATCTCCATTTCTGTGTTCCTGCTCCTGTTGTAGTGGTTTGCTTAGTTGGCTTTTGTTTTAGCTGTGGTTGTTAATATCTGTGAGTTGGCTGTCTTTTTACTGTCCTATTTTTTGTCTTCTTTTTCTTAGACCAGTCTCTTTAACATTTCCTATAATAAGGGCTTGGTGATGATGAACTCCTTTAACTTGACCTTATCTGAGAAGCATTTTATCTTCCCTTCCATTCTAAATGATGGCTTCGCTGGATAGAGCAATCTTGGATGTAAGTCCTTGACTTTCATGACTTGGAATACTTCTTTCCAGCCCCTTCTTGCCTATAAGGTCTCTTTTGAGAAATCAGCTGACAGTCTGATGGGAACTCCTTTGTAGGTGACTCTGCCTTTATCCCTTGCTGCTTCTAGAATTCTCTCCTTCATTTTAATCTTGGCTAATGTAATGATGATGTGCCTTGGTGTGTTCCTCCTTGGGTCCACCTTCTTTGGGACTCTGAGCTTCCTGGACTTCCTGGAAGTCTATTTCCTTTGCCAGATTGAGGAAGTTCTCCTTTATTATTTGTTCAAAAAGTTTTTCACTTGTTGCTCTTCCTCTTCCCCTTCTGGTACCCGTATAATTTGGATGTTGGGACGTTTAGAGATGTCCTGGAGGTTCCTAAGCCTCTCTTCATATTTTTGAATTCTTGTTTCTTCATTCTTTTGTGTTTGGTTGTTTCTTTCTTCCTTCTGGTCCACTCCATTGATATGAGTCCCAGTTTTCCTCCCATCACTATTGGTTCCCTGTGCATTTTTCTTCATTTCACTTATTGTAGCCTCTATTTGTTCCTCTAATTTGCGACCAAAATCAACCAATTCTGTGAGCTTCCTAATCACCAGAGCTTTGAACTGTGCTTCTGATAGGTTGGCTACTAGTGCTATGAGCTCTGCATCTGATAGGCTGACCACCTCCTGGTTGCTCAGATGAATTAGTTCCGGGGCCAGTCTGTTCTCCCTTTTGAGCCATCCTTGGTTTTGTTTTTTTTGTTTTTGTTTTTGTCTGGTGGTGGCTGTTACATAGTGAGGGGCGGAGCCTTAGGCATTCACCAGGGCGGGGCAGCCCAGTTGCTTGGTTGTGATACTGGATGTGGGGGCTGGGTCCGAGAGGGAACGATGGCACTTGCTCCACTCTCTGCCAGATTTCAGTCACTTCTGCTGCTTCCCCCAAGCAAATGGACCCTTCTGGTGTTGATTCAGGGTGGGTGGGCCTGCACACGCTCCAGGACCCCCTGGGTCTCCCCAGTGAACTCTCCTGTGAGGCTGGGACTCCCTCCCAGCACCTCAGCCCCTACAAGTATTTTCAATGGGTGCTTTTAGGCTTCACTTCCCAGTGCTGGGGCCCTGCATTGCACAAGACTGTCTTGCTGCCCATTTTTGCCTGGTTTATCTGTGCGTGAATGTGTGTCCATGGTCAGCTGCCTTGTGCGCCCCGCTTGGCCTCCTCACATTTGGCAACACCGCCGCCTGCGCGCCCGGGATGACTGTGCGCCCGGGACTACCACTGGCTTATCACGCCCTGATACAACTCCACTGGCCACGGACTACGCTAGCCACTGACTCTGCCCCTCTTACCAGTCTGGGTGAATCATTGTGGACTTCTGTACAATTCAATTTTCCCTCTGTCCTGGTTGGCTTTTTTTTTTTTTTTTTTTTTGGTTCAAAAATTTTTTGTCCTTAATCTTGTTCATGAGAGGAGGCACAGTGTGTCCAGCTATGCCTCCAACTTGGCCAGAAGTCCTAGCAATTTAATTTTAAATCACTGCTTCCATTCCAATAGACCTTTGAAATTTATCCAGAGTGCAGCCACTTCTATTCCTGCCACCGCTGTTGCTCTGCCTCTCCCCGCCCCGCCTCTGTGCTGCCTCACCTGGCTTCTGGCAATGAGCTTCCAGAAGGCCTCTGGCCACTGAGACCCAACAGACAGAGCATGCCTGCTAAGACCAAAGTTGGAGCAAGCCACTGAGTCACTTAGAACCATCAGTAGCTCACACAATGAGGTGTCCTTCTTGGAAACAGACCCATTCTGCTCAGGGCAGAGTCAGGGAGGCGCTGTGTAAAGCAGTCTAGAGTAAATGCCATGCTCACGGACCTTCATGCCTCCACCCCCCACAGTTCCCTCTGCCTCATCTTTGAGGTCCCGCCTCCAGAAATTTGAACACTCTTCCCCCCAAATCATCGTGCTTGCCCCCTTACCCTATTCAGGTCTTTCCTCAATTGTAACCGTAACACCCAGGCCTTCCCTATCCACCTGATTTAAAATCACATCCCTCCCAATATTCCCTATGCCCTTGTTTTTATTTTTATAAGTGCAATTAATAGACTTTAATTTTAGGCAGTTTTAGGTTCACACAAAATTAAGTAGAACACACAGAGAGTTTCCACACACACCTCTCCACCCTGCAGGCGCAGCCGCCCCTTTATCACCATCTCCACCAGAGAGGGACACGTGTCACAACCGATGAACCTACACTGATGCATCATAAGTGCCCAACATCCCTCCTTTCCCTGCTAGTTCCTGGTAACCAGCAACCCTATCACCATCTCATAGTTTTGCCTTTTCCAGATTGTCATACAGTTGGAGCCATACACTATGTAGACTTTGAGGTAGACCTCTTTCACTTAATAATGTGCATTTAATTTCCCTGCACATCCTTTCATGACTTGATAGCTCATTTCTTTTCAGCATTAAGTAATATCCCATTGTACGGGTATAACACAGTTTATTTACACATTCACCTACTGAAGGGCATTTGGTTGCTTTCAGCCTTTCTATTGATCTCCTACATAGTGTTCATCATGATCTATTGTACACTTACTTGACTTGTTTATTTTTTGCCATTAGCTTCCACACCCCCACCCCAACTCCAGTATAAACTTGATGAGGGTAGAGGTTCTGATTTTGTTCTCTGCTATATCCCAGCAGCTAGAACAGTGCTATTGTGTATGGTGGATGCTTGAGAAATGTATGTCCAATGAAAGAATAATGAAAAGATATTTTCCAAAAGGTACAGAAGTTACTAAATGCATCTCCAATCATAAGCCACCACATAATGTATAAAGAACATTTCTAGCTACACAAAGCTAACACACAGCTAATGCGTGTCAATGATGAATCTAAAGAGCTTAGGCCAGATCCTGGAACACAGTCATATTCTTCAAATATCTGCCTTCTACAAAAATGTGAGCTCCATTCACCATTGTATTCTGGGCACTGAGAACAATGCCTGGCACATAGTAGGTGCTCCAACAAGATTAATTGGATGGATAATCATGATGTTCATCTCAACTTATTGATTTTCTTACTTGATCATTTGTTTTATCTGACAGGTACTTTTAGTGAACCAAAAAGATGCTTAATAATTACTTTTGAAGTAATAACTTAAACACAAAAATAATTTATCAGGTTGTTTGGTTCAAGCTCAGCTTTAATTTACTTCCATAATCTGAAAAAAATAACATGATTATTTCATCTCCTCTGTGGTGTTACTAGTCTGTCAGTTAAAGCAATGTCAAGAGAAAAAATATTTTTTAAAAGGAGAGAAAAATATTTTTATGTAAAAATATAACTTGCTAGAGTTATAGCTTGAATGTATAACTTGCTAAAGGGTAAAAAGAGACAGATGAGCAAACTCTTCAAAGGCTACGAATTTTGAATGGTCAAGGAGTAGTCAATTCATAAAACTTAAAGATAAAACTAAGTGAAATAGTTCTTTTCTAGAAGTAACAGATGTGGAAAATCTCAAGCATAAACTAGGATGACAAAGAATTCTTTAGGAGATACATCCTCTTGCCCTGAAAATTTTTTAAAAAGAGTTAAAACAAGAGAGCCTCTATCTTGTCAAGGAGATATGGAAGGATGTATTTCATTAAGGGAAAAATAGAACATTTTCATGGATAAGTTTAAGACATGGTGAGTGAGGAAGTTCTTGTTAACTTACCCATCACTGTTAACATCTGATATTGCAACTGTATAGCCAAAGTAAGATGCCATCTGCAAAGGAAAACCATAAGATGACATATTTTATGTTCAGAAAGCCTACTTTTATAGTCATGTCTCAATCCCTGAAAGATTAATCTCATTGCAGCACGTTTCTGCATTTAACTTCATAGACTGTTGATGTGAGCAGTCTTGGAGTCATTTAGTCTAACCCCTGACCCAACACATCATTTTCCCCCAGTACCCCTGACAGTCACCTGGACACCTTCGGAAAATGTTCAACAATCAGCCCATTCGATTTATGGAATCAATTCTTAGAATGTTCTTTACTAAAATTGGCCCTTCTATAACTTCTAGTCCTTAATCCTACCTAGTTCTGCAGTCTTGAGCCTCACAGAATAAATTTAATTCCACTGCTATATGAGATATCCTATGGAAATATTTTCAGCTGGTTTACCATCCCGGCCCCTTTTTCTTAGAGACACGGCACCGATGCCCTGTGAGCACACTGGCACTCCTCCTGAGCAGTATTCACATTTCATGCTTTGGGCTTTTCACATCATCGAAGAATAACAAAGGCTTTAATTTGGGGGAAATTGCATCTCAGTATCAATTCATATTGTGTTTATTGTCAAGTAAGGTTCCTAAGTCTTTTCTGAGTGTAACTAGTGTGCCATAATCTCCCCCCATTCTAGCTCTCAAGTGTTTCCTTTTCAACCTATGCTTTCAAAATTTATAATCTTTTCAGATTCGGCCCATAGTTTCCGCTTGTCAGGATACTTTTGTTCCCATATTCTGCATCCAGCACTTTAGCTGACTCAGTAGCATGTCGCCTACTAACTTAACCAGCGTACAACCCACTCAGAGTGTGCTCCACAGAAGGCAAAGGTTTTGGTGTGCGTTGTTCGCTCTTCTACCTGCACCGCCTGACCAGGGTTCCTCTAACTCAAAGCAGATGCCAAGTGCCAGGTGCTCTCTGCCAAGGGAATGAATATAGGAGTGAACAAATGTCACACAAGAATTCGATGCTCCCCACTCTTTTCTCTAGTCCAAACATTTACAGTAACACTTTTATTCCTGGCTGGCGCTGTGTGCCCTTCGCCCAGAGGAATGTCATCATTTACACAGTAAGTTCTCAGCTTCAAGACTGCAAAACTAGGTGATGTTAAGGATGAGTAGTTTTAGAAAAGCCAAATTTAACAATGTTTAAGGAACTTCTAATGTAAAACAAATGTAAACTGTAAAACAAATCTGGGCAAAGGAGAAACCCTGCCAGATTTTCATTAAACCATTAATTATCACCACTTGGGAAGAGTTGTTCAAAATTCATAAACCCAGCCAACTTCACTATCATTCCAGCCGTATTTCTCCATATGTGCCTCATGGGTGACATGACAGACTTGTTAAATGCTTTGTTGAAAACTGCAGAGTAATGGATAGACTGAAGCCCCGATCTGGGGGGAAGGGGAATGTCACAAATGCTCTGTGTTCATCGAAAAACTCTATTAATCGTAGCTGCATGACAAATATATTATTCCAATTCTCTCACTAAAAGTTGAGCATTTCACCATTTTATACCATAATGCAGAAGGCCAAGATGTGACTTGGCCAAATTCAATTGTTAGTCTTGCTAGACACTTATTAACCTGGGTTGGTAGAGTTAAGAGATAGTATTGGATGCCCAGAGAAACTAGTTAGTGTAACTCATGACTGGCTGCTTCAGATGGCAGCAACACATTCACTGTTTTAAAGAAATGTGGCAGCTTTCAACAGTTCCCAAGACCCAGGAAAACGCGGGATGTTGGATGAAGTGTGACCAAGGGGCATGTAACATCAGGAGAATGACAGCAGCCTGTTTTCAGGCCATTAGCCCATGCTTACTAAGCCCTCAGCCAACGAGTGGTAAGGGGCACTTGTTCCCTGTGAGGAAGGGAGCAGAGGCAGATATCTTGTCAACATCCATATATCTTTGGGGTCAGGGGAGGGCCCCAGTGACAGTGAGAAGGGGGGGCAGAGCCCAGGATCACTGACTCTGCCCAGTGCCCGTGTCTTCTCAGACGGAAGGTGGGTGCCCAGAACTCACAACCAGGCACTACATACAAGGCTGCCATAGAACAGGATTGCCCTCAAATCCCAGCAGCATTTTGGCTTTTAAGGATCATAATCTGTCTTTATATAATGTATCACAATCTGAAATCATTATGGACATTTATGTTTGTGAATGAACTGCCGTCCCCCTCCCCCGCAGCCACTTGCCTCGCCCACACTGCTGCAAAGGAACTGGGTTCTCATCTGTCAGATGTGTGGCTATATTCCCAGTGCCTAGGACAGCTTCCAGAGCATAGTAGGTGCTCAGTAGATATTTATCTTATAAAAGAATAAATGGTATAAAAATTACTACATGCTATTTGTACCAAGTGACATTATTTGATATTAAAATGTCCCCACCTGTTCACCAGTGAAATTCTGAATAGAAGTCATATCTGTGGAGTTAATGATTGAAACCTGAAATCACAGAAATTAGATAGGTTATATCATTTGAAATGGAGAAAAAAATGTAATTATAACTTAAATCATTTTTAAACTTTGGAGAGGAGTGATAAATGATCAGCTACATGCAAAATAAAAGTGTAGCCCATATGAATGATCTTTTAAAAATCCCACTGAACTTTTTGTTTATGGTTAAGTCTAGGGGTCCTTTCAGACAAAATGCATATTGCTACTCTGAAGTGGAGAAATAAGATTTGAATTCAAGAGCATTGAATTCAAATTTTGCTTCCTTTGAATATTTCTTAAAAGCAATTAATCTTATGGTTGGTGAATTGATCTAATTAGGATTTTTGTACAGATTCATGCTATTATGAGAAATTGGAGATTATGCCTCTTTGCAAAAAATTAAATTTTAAGATGATATTTTTGTAGCACAAAATTATTTCTTTTAATTCTGTTTGGCCTGCCCCAAATCTACAAATATTACAAGTTTACTAGACTTTTAAAAAATAAACATTATTTAAAATGTTTTCATTTAAAAAGTCTTTATTTTTATAAGGTCTATTTATTTCCTTTTCCTAATTTTGCAGTAAGTAGTTATAATGGATTTGAATAGCATTCCCCCCAAATCCATGCTGCTATTTGGAAGTAGGGTCTTTGCAAGTGAAGGAAGTTAAGGATCTCGAGATAAAATCCTCCTGGATTTGGGGCAGGCCCTATAGCTAATGACTGGTGTCCTTATACGAAAAGGAGCGGGCACACATAGATACAGATGGGAGAAAACCCATGAAGACTGACACGGAGATGGGAGTTAAGCGACCACTTGCCAAGGGGAGGCAGGAGCCACCTGAAGCTCAGGAGACAAGAAGAACTCTCCCCTAGATGCATGGGAGGAAGTGTGACCCTACAGACACCTTAATATCAGGCCTCTAGAGAGAGTAAATTTATGTTGTTTTACACTACCCAGTTCATGGTCATTTGTGATGGCAGCCCTAAGAAAACTAATGCACTAGTGAAATAATGATTGATTTTATTATTTCTACTACATGACACATTAAAATGTTGATCATATCAACAATGGGGTCCTCTGCAACTATCCCTAGATTACGCACAGGGATCAGGCAGGCTCCATGGGTGTGTGACCTGCACGGTCACACAGGGACCCAAGGTCAGGTGGGCCCCACCCTTGCTTTCATGCACAGCTACCATGTCCTAAAATTCTTAATAATTTTGAACAAGCCACCCTGCATTCTCTTGCACAGGGTCCCACCAGTTATGCAGCTGATTCTGCACATAGATCAGAGCAAAAGATCTGGCCTCCTTTTCAGAAACAAAACAAGCACAGGTCATTGGGGCTTGCTATTTAAGGGCATTTTAAAAGATTTAAAAAGTTGTATACACAAGAAAATATTCTGTAATGTATCCTTAGTACTCACATATCCAAAATTCTGTGCTCCCCTTGGAACTCCAGCAACCAATTCTGGTGATTAAAAAATAGTCATTTAGAAGGTGAATTTTATATATAATTTCTTTTTACAGCTACACAACAACTCAGTTAAAGACAGTATTTCTTAAATAAGTACATCGTGCAGACAGCAGGAAGTTTGCAGTCATGGTTTTGCATGCATTGGATTTTGCTTCTGCTGCAGACAATAAAACAGAAGACCTGATGTTGTGCATTGAGAGTAACTGGTCTCTGTCACCGGGCTCCATGTGTTTCTGCCTCTAGACCATTAGCCTGGCTTCTCAGCTCTGTGTGTGATTTGTAGTTTAAACCTCTTTCCCTGATCTCTCCAGCTTTCACCATGGTGACATCTTTTGTAGTAGTGTAAAAAGTTAACTGCTCCTGTCACACTAAAGTGTTAAAACAATTTTGGTTATCTAAGAAAGGGCCACAGATCATAGATGATATGAGTCTGCCCCCTGGCACTGTTTGTTGGCAGAAGAAGCAGGGAGCAACGTGGCAGCCGAGAAAGGAAGCTTCAATGACAGAGATACAGGAAATGACTGTGGAAAGGGGGCAGGTGCTCCAAGGCACAGAGAGCTGGCTCTAGAGTCACAAAGGGGTGTTTTGGGTCCTTTGTGCTATCTCATACCTGGGATGAGCCACTGAACCTTTTTTTTTTTTTTTTTCAGTCACCTGCAATAGGTGGGAGGTGGAATCTCTGATTAACAAAGATCTTTCCAGCTGTCATATCTATAAATCAAACTATTATCTGATTCAGTGGGGTTAAAAATTTAGTTTAATTTTAAAAAGAGGGGCCTGGAATACAGTCCCTTTCCATGTAAATTTCCCTTCCCCCACTCCTGCCCCTAAAAGTGGGGCACAAATTCCAGCATTAGCACTACTTGCTGTGCTCAACATTAGCAAAGATGGGTGGTCATACTGTTAGTATTAATAGTCAGAGGAGATTCATTTGTGGCTAGATGTTGGACTTTTCAGTAGTAAATTAACTAATTTAGTCAACAAATATTTACAGGCACACATACAGGATACACAGTGAAACATAAAATTCCCTGCTCTCATGGAGCTAATACTTCAGTTGGAAGAGTTGGTCACTTTAAGAAACAGAGCGAGTGAAATGGTATGTTAGAAGCAGATAAGTATAGTGGAGGACACTAAGCAGTCCAATGGTACTCCCTGTACCATTATACAGAGAGTGCTGGAGTCGGAATGTGTTGTATTGGGGTAATCAGGGAATGATTCGGAGAGAAGGTGACATGTGAGCAAAGACTGAAGAAAGTGGGGAAGTGGATATGATGGAGCTCTGGGAGAAGTATGTTCTAGTCAGAAGGAGCAAGTGCAAAGGTGTCTGGAGTACTCAAAGGAACAAGGAGGCCGTGGTGGCTGCAGTAGAGGGAGTGAGGGGTAAAAGAGTAGGAGATGAGTTTAAAGCAATTAGTGGCTTCATGATTAGAGTTTTGGAGCCATTATGAAGATTTGGATTTTAGCCTGAATGAGTTGGAAGCCCACTGCGAGCAAAGAAGCTACACAATCTGATTTCTGTTTCTAAATGGCCACTTTGGCTACTGGGTTCAGGGACTACAGGAGGGCGAGGATGAATGCAGGGAGGCCAGCTGGGAAACTAGTGCAGTAATGTCAGTGTGGCTTGGATATTATGAAGAATATTCTTGAAGAATAATGTTGTTGAAGAATAAAATGGGGTTCAGAAAAACTAAGCTATCTGGACACATTGCTAGGAAAGCTGTCAGAACTGGTAGCATATTGCTTGGTTTTCAATAATCTTTACTTGGTAGGAAGTAGATTCTCCCAGCACCCAAAGACAGATCACAGTCAGATAAAATGGAGTTGACTGATTTCAGGATCAGGCTGTCGACCAGGAAAGATTAAGGGGGATTATGCCATTTGGGACATACGGCAACCGCTACTTCTCACATCCCACAGACACTCAGCATTTTGTTTTAAAAAAATCAACCATCATCCGGACAAGATGGAGGTGTAGGTGGACACACTGTGCCTCCTCACACAACCAAAATTAAGGACAACAAAGATTTAGAAACAAGAAAACAACCAGAACTGATAGAAAATTGAACTGTACAGAAGTCCAACAACCATTCATCCAGACCAATAATCCAGGTGAAGGGGAAGCAGCGAAAGGGACTGGAATCCAAGAGAGAGCGGAGCAAGTGCCATTGTTCCCTCTTGGACCCCACCCCCACATACAGCATCACAACCCAGCAACTAGGCTGCTTCGCCCTGGGGAACCCCTAAGGCTCCACCCCTCACTACATAATAGCCCTGACCAGACCAAAAAAAAAAAAAAAACAATGAAAAGGCTCAAATGGGAGAATAGATGAAAGCCCCAGAGCCAATTCATCTAAGCAACCAAGAGATAGCCAGCCTATCAGATGCACAGTTCAAAGCCCTGGTGATCAGGATGCTCACAGAATTGGTTGATTTTGCTCACAAATTAGATGAAAAAATCAAGGCTACTATAAGTAAAATGAAGAAAAACATACAGGGAACCAATAGTTATGGGAGGAAAACTGGGACTCAAATCAATGGAGTGGACCAGAAGGAAGAAAGAAACATCCAATCAGAAAAGAACGAAGAAAGAAGAATTCAAAAAAAATAAATAAATAAGGAGAGGCTTAGGAACCTCCAGGACATCTTTAAATGTCCCAACATCTGAATTATAGGGGTACCAGAAGGGGAAGAGGAAGAGCAACAAGTGGAAAACTTTTTTGAACAAATAATAAAGGAGAACTTCCCCAATCTGGCAAAGGAAATAGACTTCCCGGAAGTCCAGGAAGCTCAGAGAGTCCCAAAGAAGTTGGACCCAAGGAGGAACACACCAAGGCACATCATCATTACATTAGCCAAGATTCAAATGAGGGAGAGAATTCTAGAAGCAGCAAGGGATAAGGGCACAGTCACCTACAAAGGAGTTCCCATCAGACTGTCAGCTGATTTCTCAAAAGAGACCTTGCAGGCAAGGGGCTGGAAAGAAGTATTCCAAGTCATGAAAGTCAAGGACCTACATCCAAGATTGCTCTATCCAGCAAAGCTGTCATTTAGAATGGAAGGGAAGATAAAGTGCTTCTCAGATAAGGTCAAGTTCAAGGAGTTCATCATCACTAAGCCCTTATTGTATGAAATGTTAAAGGGACTTGCCTAAGAAAAAGAAGACAAAAAATAGGACAGTAAAAAGACAACAAACTCACAGTTATTAACAACCACAGCTAAAACAAAAGCAAACTAAGCAAACAAGTAGACCAGGAGCAGGAACACAGAAATGGAGATCACATGGAGGGTTTGCAACAGGGCAGTGGGAGGAGGAGAGAGGGAGAAAAGGTACAGAGAATAAGTAGCATTGATAGTGGGTAGAAAATAGACAGGGGGAGGGCAAGAATAGTGTGGGGAAAGTAGAAGCTAAAGAACTTATGACACATGGACATGAACTAAAGGGGGAATGTGGGTGGGAGGGGGTGTGCAGGGTGGAGGGGAATGATGGGGGGAAATGGGACAACTGTACTAGCATAATCAATAAAATATATTTTAAAAAATTAAAATTTAAAAAAATCAACCATCATCACACTCAGTAACTTTGGAGACTGTAACCTCATATGGCCACAACATTAAGAAGTTATCAAATGAAATGTTGATTGAAAGTGTTCCTAACTGCTTAAAAATGATCAAGACAATAAATTGATTGGAATCTGAGGCAGAACTGTCTCAGCAGTAGGATACAGCAGCAGGTAGAACTGTCACTCAACTACCTAAATATTCAGGGAGGGGAGGGAAAATATGAGACTTTTCTTAGAACCATTTCAGTAACTCCTGGCGAAACATTCAGTGGTGTCTTAATATCAACACCATGCACAGGAAAAACTTAGATCCCTGGCCTCTCAACACATGATATGGACATCAACCCCACTAATGAGAAGCAGAAGGGAGGCTAGCATTTGTTGAATGTCTTCTACCCACTAGTCTCCATGGCATGCTCTTTATAATAATTCTCTAATTTAACCTCTCAAAAGTAGTCATTCATATCCATTTTTGGCATGCTGGGAAACTGAAGATGAGAAAGTTTTGGTCACCAACACATAATTGGTGAATAGTGGAACTCAAGAACTGGCAGCAATATTCTTTCCACCCCATCAAATGACTATCCCAGGATTCAGTGGGACCAGATTACTTTCTTGGGCATTAGCTCACCTCAACTCCCTCTAAAATGAGAATGGAGGATCTTAACCTTTTTTGAGTCATGAACACATTTGAAAATTAGATGAAAGTTATGGATCTTCTCACCAGAAAAATTCACATACATACAAAACTTTGCATATAATTTCTGGGCATTCAAATTCATGAGGTCCATCTATGTACCACCTAGAGTTCAAGGACCCAATATTAAGAATCTCTCATCTATAGGACATCAAGTTGCTCAGTATTTTGCATAAAATGCCCACTTCTTCTTGTCTAATTAAGTGAATAGTGGACAGCCTTGGACTTTGAATGGTCTGATGAATGGATTATGATCTCTGATAATGCCTCTACTTTAGATACCTGTAAATCACTTAACACTTGGATCCATTCTCTGGATATTTCTGAGATCCCATGGAAAAGCACTATGATTTTCTGTTATGTTTTCCTATGATAAGCTGTCACACATCATCATTAATTTCCTTGGGTCCGAACTGAATGCTCTTCTGGAGAGCTTTCCAACAGAGCCCTAATGCCAGGTTTAAAAATCATTTGGCATATTTTGCAATTTCCTTTGCAAAATCACTAAGTGACCGTAAGATCTGACTACATAAAAGTGATAGTTATTCAATTTTACCTCTGATGGCTCCTAACCCAGGGATTCTTCCTTATTACAGCTAACATTTCAATGGTATTTTTATGTATTGGGCATTGCACTGTTATCTGAATCTTATAGAATTAACTCGTTAATCCTCAAAAGAATCTTATGATGTAGATGACACTATTGTCACCATCATCCCTATTTTAGGAATAAAGAAATGGAGGCACTGATATTTTAGGTAACTAGGTCACAAAGCTAGTAAATGGCAAAGTCAGAGTTTAAACCTGTGTGGTCTAGCTCCAAAGTCCATGCTTTTTAACCATCACAATAGATTGTCTTTTACTATCTTGAAGAAAATGATGGAAATAGAGAGCCTTTAATAATTAGCTTGTATACAAAAGAAAAATGTTCTTCTGAAGAAAAAAATAAGATACCTGCTTTCAACCTCTACCTAATAGCAAAAACATTCTTCATGAACTTCTGCTCTGTATGTCTTGTCAAGAGGAAACTATTAAAAGCTGTGATGATTCCTAAAGATGGCCATATTTAATTTACTCTTAATTTTTTGTGAATTATAAGACATTAGTGGAAAAAAGTTACTATTCATGTGAAACAAGATGGAAAATGGCCAATATGGATTGCTGATGGAGTTATCCAATAAATATTACTAGTAAATAAACACTGCCATTTACTGTCCTATATATGATAGGTGCTGCTATGGAACGAATGCTTCTATCTTCTGAAATTCATACGGCGAAAACTAAGATGGATTCTCTGGAAGGCGACCAGGTCACGAGGGCAGAGTTCTCCCAAACGGGATTAGTTCCGTGTTTAGAACTTTACCCTAACTTGCTACAATTTTTAATCCGGTATTTTGTGTTTGTTGTTTCATGTCTGTTAGCACCCCTCAGCTATAAACTCTGGGATTAGGTTCACCTCTGTGTGCTTAACACTTACACATAGCTGGGCATGTAGTAGGTGCTCAAAAACATTTGATGAGTGAATAAATGGTAAATGCCTTAGTGATAGGAAAAATTAGATGATACAGGAGTTTATTTTTTTAAGATTTTATTTTATTTATTTTCAGAGAGATGGGAAGGGAGGGTGAAAGAGAGGGTGAAAAACATCGATGTGACAGATGAACATCGATAGGCTGCCTCTCATACACATCCCTTCCAGGGAGTGAACCCACAACCCAGGCCTGTGCCCTGACTGGGAATTGATCTTCCAATTTTCAACTCTCACAGTGACCTTTCACTTTGTAGGATGACGCCCAACCAACTGAGCCACACCAGCCACAGCCTGATACAGGGATTTAAAGAAGAAAGCTAAGGAAGGATTTCTAGAGGAGATGACATTCAAAAGTGGCCTCAAAAGAAAAAGTAGCATTTAGTCCCTGGAAGATGAGGGTGGATACAGAATCAGAGGATTAAAACCTGGAAGACAGAAGGTGGGGGTCTACGTGAGGACAGAGATTGGTTTGTTCTGCTACTTTGTGGTTGGCTGCGCCCAAAGAGAAAGAGGAAGTAATGTGGAGGTGTGGGTTGCTGTTGCGTGGGGGGCTTGGTTTGAATATGTCGATACGAGATCCCAGAAATTAAAATGAGGGATCTTGATTCCTCACATTTGATGTGTCACTAACAGCATGCCTTTTGTATAAATAGTTTAATTATCTGTATTTTTCTTATTCAGAACATGGAACTACAGGACTAATTTTTTATTGCTTAATTAGAGGGCATAAACATTAGTATTCATTCACATGATATTCTTTGAGACTTAAAAAATCTGTGCTAATGTTTTTTTGTTGTTGTTTTGGGGGGTTTGCTTCTCTACAAAACATCATATACATTCTAGGATTCCATTTATATACATTTAGTGTAGCAAAGAAAATTGTATTTGTAAAAGGTCTTTTAAGGTGATTTTTACCTTTCCCCATGTATTACAAATGACTTACATTCAACAATGTCCCTCACCTTGCTGAGCGTCTCCTGTAAATTCCCCAGCAGCAACTGAATATCCTGTTTTAAAGAAAGAAATTACATGTTTGAATGCTTTACAAATAAATTAGCTATATATCTAGAAAAATGAAAGAACTACCATAGTACTGCTTTGTACAGAGCTCTCAACAAGTAGTGTAACACAAAAGTTTAAGTTTCTATAAAAGGAAAAGCTAAGCACACCAGCATGAATACTTTCATGCTAACTCCTGGAAGCATATTTCTGAGTGTGGCAACACTTAATCTGGGGCCACTTTTTAAAGGAGGAATACTTCACAAACCACCTTCAAGTGCAAATGGTGACCACTGCATTTTAAAGTCACTGGTTCATCATGATCAGACATGATACTCTGAACGGTACCCCTTGTGCTCAGATTTTGCTATTTCTGATCACCAATAAGGCCTAATTCCTAATTCATTTAATGATGGTTTTCCACAAATTTCACTTAGCTCTAAAATGTGGTGAGATCACAAAACATAACTTCTTCCTTTTAAATGCATCAGTCTGTCAAATTGTCAATCAGGATACCACAGGTGGGAAATAATACTGGTAAAACGACATTATGTGGTTGGCACATAATGAACTATCGAACATTCTAGCAACTGGAAAGTCTTTTGCTGTTGCTCTAGAAATTGGAAAGGTCACCATCATTTTGCCCACAGTGTAGTACTGGGCAGCCCCTTTTAGTACCTATCATCACTGGCAAAATATTTTACATGCAAAAGGCTGCTACAGAGCCTATGAAATAGCTCTCAAGTCACCCTGACTGGTATGGCTCAGTTGGTTGGAGTTTGTCCCATAGACCAAAGGGTTGTGGGTTCAATTCCCAGTCAGGGCACACAGCCAAGTTGCAGGTTTGATTCCCAGTCGGTACACATATGAGAAGGCAACCAATCGAAGCTTCTCTCTATCACTCTTCCTCTCTTTCTAAAGGCAATGAGAAAATGTCCTCAGATGAGGATTAAAAAAAATAGCTGTCAAGTCATGTAGGGTATACATCATGGCTGAATCAAAAGAAAAGAAAGCTAAGAGTCCATCAAAGCTAATAAGAAAAGAAAACTTGATTACAACACCACTCGGGCCATGCTCTCTGGCTGCTGCCACCACCCTCACCCTTGCCTCCCGTACACATTAAAGAGCCAGCGCATGACGGACTCACAGTACTTCAAAACCAATAAAAAAGGAGAAATCTTTGAATTAAAGGCTGAACTCAACAATGAAAAGAAAGAAAAGAGAAAGGAGGCTATGAAGAAAGTGATTGCTGCTGTGACCGTGGGGAAGGATGTTAGCTCCCTCTTTCCCAATGCAGTGAACTGTATGCACATTGACAACCTAGAACTGAAGCTGTCTCTCCGCCTGATGAACCATGCCAAGAGTCACCAGACATGGCCATCACGGCTGCCAACAGCTGAGTGAAGGACTGTGAGGATACCAATCTGATTTGGGCCTTGGCAGTCAGAATCATGGGGTGCATCCAGGTAGACAAGATAGCAGAATATCTCTGTGAGCCCCTCTGCAAGTGCTTGAAGGATGAAGATCCCTATGTTCCGAAAACAGCAGCAGTCTGCATGGCAAAACTCCATGATATTAATGCCCAAATGGTGGAAAATCAGGGATTTCTGGATTCTCTGTGGGATCTCATAGCAGATTCAAATCCAATGGTGGTGGCTAATGCTGTAGAGCATTATCTGAAATCAGTGAATCTCACCCAGACAGCAACTTACTTGATCTGAAACCACAGAACATTAATAAGCTGCTGACCGCCCTGAATGAGTGCATGGAATAGGGCCAGATTTTCATCCCCAACTGCCTGTCCAATTATAACCCTAAAGATGATCAAGAGGCTCAGAGCATCTGTGAGCAGGTGACTCCCCCGCTATTTCATTCCAACTCAGCAGTGGTGCTTTCAGCAGTAAAAGTCCTAATGAAATTTCTGGAGTTGTTACCCAAGGACTCTGACTACTACAATATGCTGCAGAAGAAACTGGCCTCTCCACTCGTCACTCTGCTGTCTGGGGAGCCAGAAGTGTAGTACATCACCCTGAGGAACATCAAACTAATTGTTCAGAAAAGGCCTGAAATCTAAAAGCAGGAGATCAAAGTCTTCTTTGTGAAGTATAGTGATCCCATCTATGTGAAACTAGAGAAGTTGGACATCATGATCCATTTAGCATCCCAAGCCAATATTGCTCAGGTTCTGGCCAAACTGAAGGAATACACCACAGAGGTGGGTGTTGACTTTGTGTGCAAAGCTGTGCGGGCCATTGGACAGTGTGCCAGGGAAGTGGAGCAATCTGCAGAATGTTGTGTAAGCACGTTGCTTGATATCATCCAGACCAAAATAAATTATGTGGTCCAAGAGGCAATTGTTGTCATCGGGGACATCTTCCGCAAGTACCCCAACAAGTACGAAAGTCTCATGGCTACTCTGTGTGAGAACTTAGACTCGCTAGATGAGCAAGATGCTCGAGCAGCTGTGATTTGGATTGTGGGAAAATATGCTGAATGATCTGACAGTACAGATGAGTTACTAGAGGGCTTCCTGGAGGGTTTTCAGGATGTAAGCACCCAACTGCAGCTCACTCCGCTTACTGCCATAGTGAAACCATTCCTCGAGAAAGCATCAGAAACACAGGAGCTGGTATAGCAGGTCTTGAGTTTGGCAACACAGGATTCTGATAATCCTGACCTTCAAGATAAGGGTTATATTTATTAGCAGCTTCTCTCAATGGACCCTCACAGCCAAAGAAGCAGTCTTGTCTGAGAAGCTGTTGATCTCTGGGGAAACAGATCTTAATTGAGCCAACTCTGCTAAATGAGCTAATCTGCCCCGTAGGTTTATTGGCCTGTGTGTATCACAGCTCTTGTGGAAGGAAGTCATGGAATCCATCACAAACCCTTGCCAATACATCATGGGAGCACTGATGCTGGTGACAGCCCTCTTGGCACCACCACTGCCACCAACCTGGAGCAGCCTCAGGTTATTCCCTCTCAAGGTGACCTTTTGGGAGACCTTTTAAACCTTGACCTCGGTCCCCCAGTCAATGTGCCAGAGGTATCCTCCGTGCAGGTGGTAGCAGCGGATGGATCTCTTGGGAGGAGGACTAGATGGTCTGCTTGGCAGTAACCTTGGCAAGAGCATTGGAGGAAGTCTGGCAGTGGGACAATCCTTCACACCATCATCAGTGCCTGCAACCTTTGCTCCTATTCCCACTGTGGTCAGCAGTGGTCTGAATGATCTATGTGAACTCTCCACAGGGAGAGGCATGGCACATGGTGGAGACGTGGCCCCTGAGGCTGTCTGGCTGCCTGCAGCAAAGGCTAAAGGCTTGGAGGTTTCCGGAAACTTGCTCATCATCAGGGGCACATCTATATGGAAATGATCTTCACCAACAAGGCTCTGCAATCCAGGGCAGACTTTGCAACCCAGTTTCACAAGGATAGCTTAGGTGCCATCCCCAGCACTCCTCTGGCCATCCACACACCACTGATGCCAAACCAGAGCACTGATGTCTCCCTGCCCCTCAACACCTTGGGCCCAGTCATGAAGATGGAACCTCTGAATAACTCCCAGGTGGCTGTGAAAAATGATACTGATGTCTTCTACTTCGGCTGCATCATCCCACTCAATGTGCTTTTTGTAGAAGATGGAAAAATGGAAGTGCCAGGTCTTCCTCGCTACATGGAAGGATATTCCCAATGAAAATGAACTTCAGTTTCAGATTAAGGCATGTCATCGAAATGCTGACACTGTTTCCAGCAAGCTGCAAAACAATGTTTATACTATTGCCAAGTGAAATGTGGAAGGAAGGGCAAGACATGCTGTACCAATCTCTGAAGCTCACTGATGGCATTTGGATCTCGGCTGAGCTACGTATCCAGCGAGGAAAAGCCAATTATGCACAGTTGCTGAAGTGTAGAGCTCCTGAAGTCTCTTAGTACCTCTATCAAGTCTACAACAGCATTTTGAAAAACTAATAGGCTGGTCCAGTGCCCTCCAGCCACCCTGTGATCGGTGCAAGAAAGAACTAACTGGAAGAAATTGTGTTGTTGTGTAGAATCTGAACCCAAATACAGCAAGGCCACCTATCAAGGTAGTGACTAGTGTAAACTGTGCTAAATTAGGGCACTACCTATTGGACAGTTTCAGCTTCCTGTGAACGTTTGTTAACCACTGCTTCAATCACTTCCCACCTCTTGCCACCTGCTACTGCTCTCTGTCCTTATTGTGGGCTTCTCCGTGCTGTGCCAGTGGCTGGCATTTTTTAGTGTAGTTTGATATTTTGTAATTGAGAGCTCATCTCAAAAGCAGAAAAAGACAAAAAATATTAAAGAATAAATGTCACTGAAACATTAAAAAAAGAAAACTTGTATAAGATGCAAAATAATATCAGATGACTGAGGAACAAAGCATATCCACACATTAAATATGTTTGTCTTTTGAGGGAACAAGTGTCTTGAGCAATGGGCCTCACCCAGGTAACTGTCATCGTAGGAAGCTGGAGCCACTTCCGTCTGTTTTTCTCGGGTCAGTTTCCTTAGAATATCCTTGAAGGAGTAATTTGCAATGATGTCTGCAATACTGGCGGTGATTACCTGACCTGCGTTCAAACAAATTGATAAATTAACTGAATAACATCTGAACATCCAGGCAACACGTACTCCTTTAAAAATGATCATGGAATTGCTTGCATCTTCAACAATGGAGTTTCTTGTCAGCCACAGCAGCTGCAAGCTGAAGCTGATTGCGGCTGGGAGAGCTTTCCACTCTGACATAAGAGCCAAGATGAACTATGTATTTTACGTCTTCCTTCACCATATATAGTCCCTTTACCTTCAAATGACAAACACAGCTAAGAGTGAAAACACCTGTAGGCAAAATTTAGTATTACATTCTAGCTAGGAGAAACATTCTCTAGCTTTGGGACCATCCAGCCCAGTCACTCATGGGGAGGCTGAGGCCCAGAAAGCTCACTCACTTTCTCTAAGATCCCTGGGTGGTTTTGCCCTTAGGGTATTAGGCATGAAAATGAAGATCTCCTTTGACATTCTAATTGAACTTTTTATGTTCTCACAAAATACAGATATTTTAAATCTAAATCATTTGATTAAGAGATTGTGAAACATAGCTATGTTAAAGGAAAAAATACAAAATCTTTGAGCCATTTACTTTTCATGCTAAAGTATATAGGTAGAGCATAATATTATGAGAATGAGAAGCAGCTAGGCCCAGTGAGCTCCAGAATTTTAGCAAGAGAAGAAAAAAGAAATCAATGGCCAGCAACACCGATATGATCAACATTGGTTCAATCTCTTCCACATAAAGTCACTGTCACAGGCCTGGAAATAAGCTTATATTGACTGGGATGAACAGAAATCCGAAAGGTGGCCACTTCCCACCACAATTTTTATGCCTTCCCATATCTATTATGGACATCTAAGGAAAAAATGTGATCTCTCTTGGGGACAAAAATGGAGGCCTGTTTTCAAGAGACTAACATTTAATATTAATTTTAAAGCCAAATTATTCTTTGGGAATTCACACATAATTTCACATTCTTGTCTGAAGTCCAAAAAGAATAAAACTGTCAATGCAGGCCATAAATATATCCAAGTGACTGTGTCTGAATGACTGTTCTTATATTGAGACAATGGTATTTACACATGACTTTCTGAACAATGTCTATGGAATTTGCCAATTTTCTCTAGGTTAAAGCTAAACAGCCCCTTCCCTCCTCTCACATACACACTGCCTTCGCTGCTTCCTCTAGCTGCTTTTGTAAACATTATAATCTTAAGGCTGAACAAAATTTCAAATTATCTGTCTCAGACAAATGCTTCTATATCCTCTTGATATGGCTAATTTTCAGCAAATCATCTGTATCGGGCATTTTTCAATTTAAGAAAAGAAAAGAATTATGTGAAATTAATCAAGTTAATCAGAAGACAATCCTTTTAAATACACATAATTTCAATTTTATATCCATCCGCTGCATAAACTATATTGTTTTTAGTTTGCAAAATAATTTTTAAAGATGGAAATGGTAATTATTTGATGTTCATAGCTATATATGTATGAATCAAGCTTAACAGTAACTTTGTATAAAATTTTATCATAAATTCATCTCTCCTGTATCTTTCCCATTGGATTTTAAACATGATCAGGTCTTCTGCAATAAAAATGCAACCCTCACTCAATTATTCATCTCTCTCAGATTCGATTCTATCTTTATCCTAAACGTTACAGTCAACCTTCAGTCTATATTCTCTGTAACTCTTCACTGGGCAGCCTGTCCACACCTATGGCTTCAGTTATCGCCAATATGCAAGTGATGTAAGCTTCTTTTTTTTTTTTTTCCAGCCACCTGGGGTTGGCTAGCTGGGCTGATGTGGATCAAATGCCTTCATAGACATTTTGGACCAGACCAAATATCCTGCAAGGTCACTTCGTACAGTCTCTCCTCTCTTCACCTAGTTACTTCCTACTCAGAGTTCAGATCTCAGTTCAGGGTTGTCTGCTTCCAAATAAGTTGACCCTGAGTAACACCTTTACAAGAATCAGAGCAAGCCATCCCCTCTGAATTGAGATTTTCCTCCTAAGCAGGGCACAGGTTGTGTTCCAGCTCCCTGTCAGCCAGCGTGCAGAGGGCACACCTGCGTACAGCCTCCCTGGAGGGGCCTCCTGGACTTTCGTGGCCCCATCTTGACATACCTTTCCTTCATAATGAGTATCATGCCTGGTGTTTCTTAGTACTTGTACAAGTATTTGTTTAATGCTTGCGTCTTTCCCTAGATAGTAACCCCTATGAGGGCAGGAACAATGTCTGATTTTACTTGCTATTGTGTCCCCAGCATCTAGCACAAAGCCTGGCATAGCCTCAGTAAATAGTTTGTGAATGAATGAATTAAGTTGCAACAGTATAACAGAGTACAAACTGAAAAACATCATTCACTTGAGAAACTATGAATATAGGTATGAAATTAACATAATAAAAAACGGTGTTTGATGTTACTCTGCTTCAACAGCTTGTTAGTAACAACAAATGTGCATGTCCTCTCTGCTAATGGAACATACCTTGCCAATAAAAACTTCCAGGTCCTCCAACGATAAGGTCTCCATTCTACAAAGAGAAACGGCAACAACAATTGGAAAAGAAAAACAGACTTTTAAAGGGTGATAAATTATTGTTAATAAGCATTGCTCTAACAAGTTGTTGTACATAAAAAAGTAATTTTTAAAAGAGGCCTTTATATCTGAGTCATTTTCTTTCCTTTTTTGCTTTCAATTATTTAATGTGTTATATACTTTTAATGTGACTTAATTAGGTGAGTTGAATGCTCTCCCCTGAGAATATGTGACTTCAGTTTTTGGCACTGCTGCAGGTAAGCAAAACAGCTACATATTTAATGCTGCACACTTTAGCAGATATTGTCTTTTGAGCTTTGGCAATAAAACAAAAATTCGGTTTCTATTTATCTCAAGGCCACAGTGATGCCTATTTTTTCCATGCATTTGCAAACCCACCTTTCCCAGGAGAGAAAGCAAAAACTCCAAACTAGTGAATACAAATTTTCTCTCTTACTTACAACCCCACCTTCTATACTCTGCATCCTTAAAGATGTTGATGAAATTTATACTATTTTTAAAACCATAGACTCTTGGCCTCCTGTATTCTTACTAGAGATCTCTGTTTTTAATTTTGTGAAAGGATATGTGAATTTTAGTACTGTTAAATCTAATCAGTCAATTAGAGCAAAGAGATAAAAGAATTTACATATTCCTGTGAGCTTTTCAGAAGCATAATAATGCCAAGGTGGGGGAAGAAAGACTGTTGTTTCTAATCACATGTATTTTTTACTATTTTAATAGATCATCACATGCATAGATTACTTTAATAGAAATAAAGGGTAAACAAAAAATTAAAGAAGTTGACAAAAGAGGCTAGATACATACCTAAAGGTTCTTTTGTTGGTGGTGGTTAATGGGGGTAGAAGCAGAAGATTAAAAAAAAAAACAAACAGTCAAACAGATAAGGTAAACATTAGAAGCTACAAGACCAAAGGAATTCACCTTATAAAAGTCCAGGCTAAATCCTGCTTGGCAGTAGCCCTGACCTTCAGGATCAGCGTTACCTAGAATGATCAAAATGTAATCAATTCAAGATATTCTGTTATTTTCTCTACAGACTTCTAAATTTAAAATGATCAGTATGTGGTTTATATTTATTTCTAAATCCATTCCAAGTAATTTATCAAACATATTTCAATCTGTTTTCCTGTTCTAGACATCATTGTCATTCTGTAACAGTATACTATATTACATATAATAAGAAGGAATAACATCTCTTGGAGTTACTATTCTGGGTTTTACAACTCATGTTTAAAGAAATAAAATCTCCATTTCTCAAAATATTCCAAGTGGCAGCAACATGTTTCCGCGTTGCCCACACGTTCCTAGCGGAGCCAGGCTGCCATTCCTCCAGCAGCGTCCGGCTGAGAAAGGGAGAGCTCGACGTGTCCACCTGGGCAGACGCCTTCTGCTGGGGTCGCCGACAGGACTTCAATTTTGATAACCTCTAACAGGAAATAAACTTTAACATATTCCGTTGTCATCAGGAAGGTCAATTTGGAGATTGCGTCCCTGGTTACAATGAATTTCACAGGGACACTGCCATGCCAGCGTTCACAAAAAGAAAACTCGGTGGCAGTGGCTCCTTTTGTACCCTGTCCAACACAGTTCACTACGCGAATGTCCAATAGAACCTTACAGTACGTTCGTTTTCAACTGTGGGCTGGTCAACATGTGGATTCTCTGCATATTGTTATAAAAAGTCTCTCGGACATTCAGACTGGGAACTTACTAGTTGTCACTTGTACTTTATAACCATTTCCCCCTCCTTTTAAAATGCTGAAATTAAAACTAACATGTAGGTTAGTAGGGGTGATCTCAGTCGTCATATGGTTAGATAGAAACATGTAAATAGTTACTTCTTTCTTAAAGGACCTTCCTGAGTGGAAACTGAAATAAGAGGACAGGAAAGCAAATGCACATCATCACAGGAAAAATTTAGAGGCTGGGCATGTGCCTCTTCCAAAATCTTTTTTAAAGGACCTGGTCTTTCCAGTTTTTCCTAGAATGTTTTGTTGTTTTTTTTCCTTTTTTTGGTTGTTACTTAGCTAATTTTAGCATTGTCATCATCATTCCTTCCAGATGCTCCTTTTATATTTTAAAATACTTTTGTACCTCATATACTGTGGGTTATTTTTGGATGATAAGATCTGTTTTTAATTCAAATGTCAATTAATGCTTTGTGTATTCTTTAAGCTAAGTTCTTTTTTTCCAGCTTTATTAAGGTGCACATAATATACAAAAAAAATGCACATTTTCATGTTTACAGTTTGGTGATATTGGACATATGAATACACCCATGGTACCACCACCACAATCAAGGAAATAAACATATCCATCACCAGTGAAAGATTTCTTGTGTTCCTTGCTTTCTTTTTATTCACTCAAGGATATGTTTATTGATTTGACAGAAAGAGGGAGAGAGGGAGAGAAACGGAGAGAGAGAGAGAGAGACAGAGACAGAGACAGAGAAACATTGGTAGGTCGCCTCCCATACATGCCCCTACCAGGGATTAAAACCGCAACCTAGGCATGTGTCCTGACTGGGGATAAAACCCACACACTTTTGGTATATGAGACTATGCTCCAACCAACAGAGCCACCTGGCCAAGGCTCCCTCGCTTTTTGTTGTTTGTGTTTTTGTGTGTGTTAAAAACAGTCAACATGAGATTTACCCACTTAACAAATTTTTACATTTTCTTTTTTTCTTTAAGTAATTTTTTATTTTTCAATTACGGTTGACATACACTATTTATTAGTTTCAAGTGTAGTGTATACCTCAGTGATTAGACATATTATATGTTACTAAGTGATCATCCCAATAAATCTCATACCCATCTGACTCTAATAACTATACATAGTTATTAGAATATTATTGACTATATTCCCTATGCTGTACTTTACATCCCATGACTATCCTATAACTACCAATTTGTACTTCTTAATCCCTTCACTTTTTTCACCCATCTTCCTAGCTCCCCTTCCCATCTGGCAAGCATCAAAATGTTCTCTAACTCTGAGTCCATTTGTGCTCTGCTTGTTCCTTTACTTTGTTTTTTTGATGTAATTATTTAATAGATATGTATTTATTGCCATTTTATTGTTAATATATTTGATCATTTTCTTCTCCTTCTTAAAGAAGACCCTTTGACATTTCATGTAATACTGGTATTGTGGTGATGAACTCTTTTAGCTTTATCTCGTCTGGGAAGATCTTTCTATGTCCTTCAGTTCTAAATGACAGTTTTGCTGGGTAGAGTTATCTTGGTTTTAGGTTCTTGCTTTTCATCACTTTGAATAGTTCTAGTCAATGCTTCTGGACTGCAAAGTTTCTGTTGAGAAATAGGCTGATAGTCTTATGGGAGCTCTCTTATAGGTAACTACTTTTCTCTTGCTGTTTTTAAAATTCTCTCTTTGTCTTTAACCTTTGATGTTTTAATTATGATGTGTCTTGGTGTGGGCCTCTTTAGATTCATCTTGCTTGGGACTCCCTGTGCTGCCTAGACTTGTATGTCTATTTCCTTTACCAGGTTAGGGAAGTTTTCTTTCATTACTTTTTTAAAATAGGTTTTCAATTTTTTGCTCTCTCTCTTCTCCTTCTGGCATCCCCATGATGTGAATGTTGGTATGCTTGAAGTTGTCCCAGAGGCTCCTGACACTATCCTCATTTTTTAAATTCTTTTTCTCTTTGTTGTCCCAATTGGGTGTTTTTTGCTTCCTTATATTTCAAATGGCTAATTTGATTCTCAGCATCACCTACTCTACTGTTGATTCCCTGCAAATTATTCTTCATTTCTATTAGTGTAGCCTTAATTTCTGGGAGATTCTTTTTTTGGTTTCCATATCCTTTTATATGCTATTGAAGTTCTCACTAAGTTCTTTTACTCTCTCCTAAGTTCATTGAGCATCCTTATAACCAGTGTTTGGAACTCTGCATCTAGTAGATCACTTGTCTCCATTTTGTTTAGTTCTTTTTCTGGAGTTTTGTTCTGTTTTTTCATTTGGGACATGTTTCTTTGTCTCCTCATTGTGGCAGTCTCCCTGTGTTTCTTTCTATGTATTACATAGAGCTGCAACATCTCCCAGGATTGGTCGAGTGGCCTAATGTAGTAGGTGTCCTATAGAGCCCAGTGGCACAGACACCCGGTTCACCTGAGCTGAGCACTCCAGGTGCACCTCATCACCCACCCCCATACTTCAAAACAGGAAACTGAAAAAAATTAAGAGAAGATAGTAATTCTTCATGAAACTCATTGAGAAGATAACCAAATTCAAATGTTTGTTTCAGATGGTGATCACAATAGAAGGAAGGTAGGTTCTTTCTTTCACAAAGTAATTTTCTCTCTGAGAATTACAGTTTATGAGAGCTGAAGGAATCTTTCTTCCTGGAACTTCAGAGCATCTGTAAACTTTATAGTTATGTCCCAGGGTGAACTCAGGAATCCAGGGAATCATGCTGATCATTCACTACTCTGTGTTGGCTTCCAAAGTAGAATAAAGGGTGTGTGTACACCATTCCCCACCGGATTTATGAATGACTATAAGAGCTATCAGTGTGCCATTAATATGAATGAGCCTGTTAGTGCCCACATTGCTCACAATATCGGTGGAGAGGTTTTGCAGCATGGAATGAACATGAGAGCATTCTTTAAATTCTCTTTTGAAAATAATATTGCTGATGTTCCTGTTCTGTGAGATGGACCATATGCTCATGAACAAGCTGGCTTTGTGTTAATGAACTGTGAACTCCTGAGGAGGACAGGAAGTCTGCTCCCTCGGTAGATTGGAGGAAGAAGAAATATCCATGGTGAGACAGAGACCATGAACATGTGAAAACTATGGATGCATACTAGAGATGAAAGAATTCTTGGCAATTTATTTAACTATTCTGCAACTCAACATAAACCCCACTTTTAACTTTGTCCAGCTATTCTTTTATTTAAAAAAATAAACAGTACATAAGTTGGCATCATAGTGTGTTCACATAAAACAAGATGCATGCCTACTACAATTTGTATGTTTAGATAACGGTTTGAACTCACTGAAACTCTTACCTCACAAGTCTGGATGCCATGTGCTGTATTTTAATCTGAGTTCTCCTATCATATAGGCAGTCAAAAAATGGCAGAATGAAAAGCAGTGACCAGATTTATAAATGATTATCCTAGACATTAGTTAGAAAAATATAGCATCAAAGCAAGAGGCCTCTGAAGGATGGGCTCCCCATTTTAGCTATAACAGTTTACTGTTATGGGGACATATCTTTAGCAAAGTATGAAAACTCTGGTATGGCTAGGTGTAAAAACAGATGAGACAAGTTCAGTATTGAATCTCAGCTCCACCATGAATTTTCTGGGTCAGTTAGGGATTTGATTTATCTCTCCACCTGATTTTTCTCTTTTGCATTATAAAAACAACTTCTTCCTGGACACAGGAGCACAGCACCTTCAGTGGAACACGGCACATGATGTACTCCTCTTCTTGATGTAGCCCACGCCTGGAAAGCTCCCCACTTCCTACTCCGACAGTCATTTGCTAACAGAAGCCCTTTCCCATCATCCTGCCAACAGATCCTCTCTCCACCCAGACCATGTCACTGCCTTCTCTCTCGATTTGTTATATTTTTCTTTGTAGCACTATTCAATATCTGACAATGTATCAGGAACTTATTCACTCTTTGAATTTTTTTACTGAGATGTACTTGTCATATAACATTGTATTAGTCCAAGGTGTATGACATAATTTGATCTATGTATATATTGTGAAATGATTACCACACTAAGTTTAGTTAATACCCAAAATATAAGTTTTATTTTTTCTTGTGATGAGAGCTTTTAAGATCTACTCTCTTAGCGACTTTCAAATATACAATATAGTGTGTTAACTGTAGTCACCATGCTGTACATCACACCACTAGGATTTATCTTATAATAAGAAATTTGTACCTGTTCACCACATTTACCTATGTATTTCCCTCTACCACCGTCACCACTGGCAACCACCAATCTGCTATCTGTATTTATGAGTTTGGGGTTCTTTTTTGTTTTTTTTGTAGATTAGGCATTTAAATGAGACTATTCAGTATTTGTCTTTATCTGTCTGACTTACTTCACTTAACATAATAGCTTCAAGGTCCATCCACATTGTCACAAATGGCAGGATTTCCTTCTTTCTTATGACTGAATAACATTCCCTTGTGTATATATACCACATTTTCTTTATCTATTCATCTATCAAAGAACACTTACGTTGTTTCCACGTCTTGGATAAGGGAAATAATGCTGCAGTGAACATGGGGGTTGCAGATGTCTTTCAAGACAGTGATTTCATTTCCTTCAGATAAATACTCAGAAACAGATTTGTAGAATCTGAACTTATTTACATATTTCTTGTTGGTTTCCCCCATTAAAATTTAAGTTTCTTAAAGACAGAGGTTTGTTTTCTCTTGTTCTGTGCTTTATTCCCTAAACATAAAATAATTAGTGCTCGGTGGGTTGAGTAAATATGTGTTGAATGATTATATAGTTGACTTTCATTATCTACAAGAAACCCCTCTTTTAAAACCATTTAAAGTAAAATACTAATTTTACTGACATTCTTTCGGGGGACACCTATCATGATAGAAGGAAATGGCTAATTTATTCTAGTATTTTAAAACAGGAAGTCATAATCTTCTTTGTGCCAAAATCCTCACCAAAACCCATCAAAGCTAGCTGTTCCATTCACAATCATTTAGATCTCTAAATCTCAGCAGTCTGTTTATTAACCCTCTGTTATCACCTATCCAACCTTTATCTCCACTGATTTATTTCTTTTTTAAATTATATTTTATTGATTATCCTACTACAGTTTTCCCAATTTTCCCCCTGTATCCCTCCTCCACCCTGCACCCCCCCAACCCTCCTGCATCCCCCGCTTAGTTCATGTCCATGGGTTGTACATGTAAGTTCTTTGAGTTCTCTGTTTCCTATACCATTTTTTACCTCTCCCCATCTATTTTATGCCTACCAACTATGCTTCTTCCCAGTACTTCCCCCCATTCCTCCCCTTCCCCTCCCCACTGAAAACTCTCCATGTGATGTCCATTACTCTGATTCTTTTCCTGTTCTAGTTATTTGCTTAGTTTTTGTTTTCAGTGTTTTACTTTTTTAGGTTCATTTGTTGATAGTTGTGAGTTTGTTGTCATTTTACTGTTCATATTTTTTATCTTCCTTTTCTTAGATAAGTCCCTTTAACATTTCATATAATAATGGCTTGGTGATGATGAACTCCTTTAACTTGACCTCATCTGGGATGCATTTTATCTTCCCTTCCATTCTAAATGATAGCTTTGTTGGATAGAGCAATCTTGGATGTAGGTCCTTGACTTTCATGACTTGGAATACTTCTTTCCAGCCCCTTCTTGCCTGGAAGGTTTCTTTTGAGAAATCCGCTAACAGTCTGATGGGAACTCCTTTGTAGGTGACTCTTTCCTTTCCACTTGCTGCTTTTAAGATTTTCTCTTTGTCTTTAATCTTGGGTAACTTAACGATGATGTGCCTTGGTGCATTCTTCTTTGGGTCCAACTTCTTTGGGACTCTCTGGGCTTCCTGGACTTCCTGAAAGTTTATTTCCTTCACCAGATTGGGGAAGTTTTCCTTCATTATTTGTTCAAATAAGTTTTCATTTTCTTGCTGCTGTTCTTCTCCTTCTGGCACCCCTATAATTCACATATTGGAACATTTCAGGTTGCCCCAGAGGTTTGTAAGACTCTCTTCACTTTTCTGAATTCTTGTTTCTTCATTCTGTTCCAGTTGGATGTTTATTTCTTCCTTTTGTTCCAAATTGTTGATTTGAGTCCTGGTTTCCTTCCTGTTACTGTTGGTTCCCTGAATATTTTGCTTTATTTCACTTTGGGTATCTTTCATTTGTTCTTTCATTTTTCAACCAAGCTCATTCCATTCTGTGAGCATTTTGATTACCAGGGCTTTAAATTCTACATCAGATAGGTTGTCTATATCCTCATCACTTAGCTCTCTTTCTGATATTTTGCTCTGTTCTTTCATTTGGGCCCTATTTCTTTTTTCAGGGGGGCCATTAAGTTGTAAGGGGGTGAGGCCTTAGGTATTCACCCAGGCAGGGCGACCCTCCTTGCTGCACTGTGGCACTGCATGTGGGGGAGGGGTCAGAGAGGGAAAATGCAGCTCACCTGCTCGTCCCTAGCACACTTTTCAACAAACTCTAGTGTGAGACTGGGAGTTACTCCCACCTTGGCAACCAGTGTAGTCAACAGCCAGCTCTGAGTCTCAGTTTCCCCTTAAGTCAGCCCTTCCCTCTCAGCCCACCACCTCGCCACAGCCAGCCCTGCCCCCACCATCTGCTGTCTTACTGGTCTGGTTGTTCTGTTTGACTGTTTCTTTAATTCTGTGGTTGTTGGAGTTCCATGCAGTTTGATTTTATGCCACTTCCAGTTATTTTTTGATTTTAGATTGGTTGTTATCTTCTTTTTGGTTGTGTGAGGAAGCAAAGGGTTTCTACCTATGCCTCCACCCTGGCTGGAACTCCTGATTTATTTCTTATATCTGCTCATTATCTTGTCTAAAGTAATCTCAAACTTTAAAAATAGCTACTGAAATACAGAAATTTTACTTACAGTTTTGGGAATATAATTTTGGATTGAGTTTTAAAAATCAATACCCTGAAATCATTCACTAGATGGTCTTTCTAATGCCATTTTCTTCAATGTGGTCTTGTGAATTATCAAGGAAAAGAATAAAAATTTATCAGTTGCTTCCTGATAAATTCAATGACTTACATGATATATAAAAAAAGGTGGGAGAATGCACAAGTGGACTCTGAGTGTATCAATCAGTAACTAATAATGTCCCAGCATCCTTAGGTATACACCAGGATGAAGTGATTAAACAGCATTGCCCCAAAGATGGCACAGGGACACACGCTCACTTTAAAGGATGCTTCTCCGGAAGATTCCTTAAACTGCCAAATGAGACAAGGACTCTACATGTAGAAAGTCTTTTTGAAAAACAGGGATTAGGATGTGGGACTTTGGGTCATGATGGAGGTGTAGATAAACACAGCTTGCCTCATCTTACAACCATAGCAAAAATTACAACTAGACTACAAACAGATATCACCCAGAATAGTCAGAAAATCGAGCTGTATGGAAGTCCGACAACCAAGGATTTAAAGAAGCCACATTCATCCAGACAGGTAGGAGGGCAGACACATGGAGAGGCATGGAGATGTGGAGATGTGGAAGGGGCAGTCCCACACTGACATGTAGTGGATAACGGTGGATAAAAATTGAGAGGAATACCTTGGGAGCAAGGGATCCCAGTCCCACACCACACCACCTAGCCCAGGGTTCCAGCACTAGGAAGATAAGTCCTGTAACTTCTGGCTGTAAAAACAGTGGGAGTTGGGCAGTGGAAGAAACTGCGGGATTCTCAGGAGTCTCCTCTTAAAGGGCCCTCAACAGACTTAGAACTTATGCAGAGTCACTCCCTCTCAGCTTCAGCACCAGGGCAATAGCTGGAAGGGCACAAGTGAAATACAGGGAGAAATTGAAGTCTCTGGCATCAAGGCCAGTGCCAGGAGACAGCCTCCTCCCAGACAAAATTCCAGAGGTCAGGCAAAGGCATTATGCCCTCTCTGAGCCCTCCCTCACACAGAGCCACACAGCGGCGACATGGGTTGCTCCATCCTGGCAATCACCTAAGCCTCCACCTCATCCAGCTTACCAGTGCGCTTTTCTATAATAGACCATGCTACTAAGACGGGGAGTCAAAGCAGCTCTACCTAATACACAGAAACAAACAAGGAGGCTGCCAAAATGAGGAGACAAAAAATTATGGCCCAAATGAAAGAACAGAACAAAACTCCAGAAAGAAAACTAAAAATGGAGGTAAGAAATCTATCAGATGCAGAGTTCAAAACACTGGTTATTAGGATGCTCAAGGAACTCATTGGGTACTTCAACAGCATAGAAAAGACCCAGGCAGAAATGAACGTTACATTAGGTGAAATAAAGAACAATTTGCAGGGAAACAACACTGGAGTGGATGAAGCTGAAAATCAAATCGGTGGTTTGGAACATAAGGAAGAAAAAGACATCCAATCAGTACAGCAAGAAGAAAAAAGAATAAAAATTAATGAGGATAGTATAAGGAGCCTCTGGGACAACTTCAAACATACCAACATTTGAATCATAAGGTGCCAGAAGGAGAAGAGAAAGAGCAAGAAATTGAAAACTTTTTTGAAAAAATAATGAAAGAAAACTTCCCTAATTTGGTGAAGAAAATAGACATACAAGACCAGGAAGCACTAAGAGTCCTAAACAAGATGGACACAATAAGGACCACACCAAAACACATCATAATTAAAATGCCAAAGGTTAAAAATGAAGAGAGAATCTTAAAAGCAGCAAGACAAAAGCAGATAATTACCTACAAAGGAGTTCCTAAAAGATCGCTAGCTGATTTCTCAAAAGAACTTTGCAGGCTAGAAGGGAGTGGCAAGAAGTATTCAAAATTACAAAAAGTTAGGAACCACAACTTAGATTACTCAATATGGCAAAGCTATCATTCAGAATGGAAGGGCAGATAAAGTGCTTCCCAGACCAGGTAAAGCTAAAAGAGTTCATCATCACTGAACCATTATTACATGAAATGTTAAAGGGACTTATTTTAAAAAAGATCAAATCTATGAACATTAAAATAGCAACAAATTCACAACTACCAGCAATTGAATCTAAAAAAACAAACTAAGCAAACAAGCAGACCAGAAACAGAATCACAGATATGGAGAGCACATGGAGGGTTATCAGTCTGAAGGGGGAAGAGGGAGAATGGAGGAAAAGGAGCAGGGATTAAGAAGTACAAATTAGTGGGTACAGAATAGACAGGAGGATTTAAGAACAGTGTAGGAAATGGAGAAGCCAAAGAACCTATATGCATGACCCTTGGACATGAACTAAGGTGAGGGCATGCTGGAGAAAATAGGGGGTATCAGTAACAGGAAGTATTTGGGAATTACTAATTCAGGAAAAGCCCCAAATAATGTTCTAATCAGAAAACAAAGGCAAGGGATAGCCTTGAGAAAGGGAAAGGAAACAATCACACAAACAGAAGGAAGATGTTTCTGTCAGTGCGGATAAGCTAACACAGTGACACCAATTCTAAACAGTCTTTAATTTTCACTCTAGTAGCCATCAGTCAGGTGGTCATAATATCTGCTTTCTTGTTATCCTTGCTAACAGTTCTTTGGGACATGATGTTGCTTTAGGCCCAGTCCAAAGGGTATTTCACCCTGTTATAACAGTATAGGCGTAAGATGAGGTTTGAGGCGTAAGATGTATAAGGCAGTTCTTCAGATGGCCACTCCAGCTCCATTTTTAAATGGCTCCTTTTTATTATTATTACTACTACTACTACTATTATTATTATTATTTACACTAACACCATTCTTGTGATCAACAGGTTAACTGGGTAGTCAGCATTGCTTAGATCACCATGTAAATTTTGAATACCACCTGAGAGTTTAAGGCCTAAAACAAGAAACCAATCAATTCTATTGCAAAATATCTAAAACCCGGAAATTTTCTAAAACAAGGAAGAGGAGAAGGAGAATTCCATGTCCTGGCCCCCATGCCACAGCAAGACATCCTGTAAGGCTGTCAGCCGTCTCTACCCACCTCATGTTCCTTATCGCTGGCGTTCTGACATCACCTGCACTGTCTACAACCAAAAAGCTCTTCAGCTAAATTTGTTTCAAGAAATAAAAACAACTTACTGTTCCGACAAGGAGAGTACTCAGCATATGCACTGAAATTCTGAATTGCTACATAGCAAGTGCCAACTGGGTCCTTTTCTGGTGTGGGTTTAAGAGTTCTCCAGTGATACAGGGGAGCACATGCCTGTGAAGCATCAAAGACAATAAATAGTTTTTGATGTAGGTTCCTCATACTATGATTTGATTTGACTTGTTAATTAATATACCTAAATTTGTGACAAACCACTTTAATTATTAGCTGAATGAATTGACCTCCAGCATGCTAAGGAGTACCTTAGTAGTCACGGTTTATTAAACTTCCAGAGCCAGTTTGTTAACAGTAATGCACCATAGAATCGGAACAAATTAAACATATACAAAGGAATGCATTTTTCTCCCAGAGGATTTTAAATTAAATAAAAGTAACCTGGCAAAAGTTATTTTTCATTAAAGCAAAGAACTCATACTTTTTTTAAAAAATTGGATCTACATAAAAGCAAATGGTCATTTAAACAGTAAATTAATCGGTGTGACGCCTTAAAATAAGAACTAGTTCCATTCTCTGTCTAATTGTTGCTTTAAAAAAAAAAAATCAGCCCCAGCCTGGGAACCAAAGGGTCACCAGTTTGAATCCCAGTCAGGGCACATGCCTGGCTTGCAGGCGAGGGTGCCACTAGGAGGTGTGCGAGAGTCAACCACACATTGATGTGCTTCTCCCTCTCTTTCTCCCACCCTTCCCCTCTGTCTAAAAATAAACAAATGAATATTCTTTTTTTAAAAAAACTACTCTCAAATCAAAGGATTCAGACAAGTTTATATAACTCCGTTTTGTGGATTTTCCTAGTTTGTCATTAAAGGTGTCCCTTATGTGACTTTTTAAACAAAGACTTTCTTTTGGATACACTAAGCTCTTATCACAGTGTTCTTGGCTTTATTTTTCAATTACTGGTTTTTATTTGTGGCAAACCAAAAATTAATTTAAACAACAGTAAGTAAAACATGACTCGTGAAATATTCTGGTTGCTTCTTCAGAAGCTTAGATTCTAACAAGAGCACAGCATTTGAAAGGATATCAAATGTGAAGGGGGATATATGAAATCCTCCTTAAGTAAATTAAGTAACATTGATTTTGCTAGGAATGAGAGAGGCCATGACAGTAAGTGTGTAGCAAACACAGGCACCTTGTTGACGTCTGTCGTGCTAGCTGGAATCCTGATCACTCAAGCGCTCATTTCTAAGGACCCAGAGTCACAGATTGCTAGCATCTGGAACCACTAGCTTATCTCCTAATTTGGTGACATCACAGTGAAAACAAAGCCAGAAAAGTGAAGGCTGATCCCTAGTTTAAATTCCTTTCGTTATTCCAAATGTGTCCTTGGCATTCAGTCCAAGGTATAACTACTTTAAGTGAAGATAACTCATATTGTCAAGTAAGTAGGGTGCTTCTACAAGGTCAGTTTTTTTGGATTTGTTGCTCCATGTATTGGACAATACCTAAAAATTCTCCCTCATCTAAGGTCCCTTATCTTAGGGCCCTCTTAGTGAGCCAACAAGTTATGTGGTTAATACATTTCACATGAGGTGTGAATGGTGCAAAGTAGGAGGGCTTTGAGCAGGGCAAGCATTCACCTGTGTGGTTCCGTATTATGCCAGCTGGCCTCCCCTCCCCTGTCACCTCAGGACATTTAAATTCCATGAAAATTCTTTCCAGTGCTTGCCTGCTGTCTGCTCTAAAATGTTATCCTTTAAATATCTGCTTAGTTTCACACTGATGTGAAATAGACTGATGTGATGTATTTGGGCTTCAACCCAAACTTAATATTATACATAAACACCTGGTACCTGGATCTTCAAAATGATCCCTCTGTTTGCAGAAATCAAGAATTCCATCAAGTGACACAGAGAGTAGAATTTAATTCTTGGTTCTGCTAAGTTTCAATGCTCAAAGAAAATAATTAACTTGAATGTACTCCATGTTATTTTATTTCCTATGCATTTTCCTTGAAAATGTAAGCATGCCCCATGATTAACCATTTTATGATGAACATAGCATATGATTTTATTTTCAATGATTCTGAAGGCTTCCCTAAATATCAAATAAGTGCACAACAATTATGTTACAGATAAATTTTTAAGACTTTAAAAAATCAATATAGAACTACTCCAAATTTTAACCCCAAATAGTTTATTAGATGAAATTAGCTTTCAATAGTAAGTTACATGTCACAGACTACTAAAGGTTAAAAAATTTTTGCCAATTCTGAAATGTGAAAACTATATCAATGCAAATATAATTCTATAGAAAGGATATTGTAAATATTGAATTTGTAACTAGAGAGAGCTATCTATATTTTATATATTACCTGCTTCATCTCAAAATCTTCTGGGGGTGGGGATAACCACACACCAAATAAAGCAAAGCATTTTCTTTAGATACTTTTAAAATGACAATTCAAACAGCTTTAAAGAAACCATAAAAGCCAGAGTTATTGCTTTATTGTTGTAAGGAAATTAAAGCCGATGGTTTAAAAAATTCTCCCAACAAAAAAAATTTTAGATCAGCTTAATACAATTTATTTCTCAATAGCTTAGGCATGTATCATTGCTCAGAAATAATAAGAGAACAGAATCATAAAGTCATAGCATTTTAAATATGAAAGATATCAGTTGGGGAGGGAGCATTTTCTACTTTAAAAAGTATGGATGTACTCAGAGAGGTATGTAACTACTGGTTATATTGTTAAATAAAGCTTTTCCTTAGTCCTAAAAAGGGTCGATGACACCACAATATATTAACCTTTAATGAGTTATAACAATAGTAGTCCTATTCTTGAGGTCCTTTTTAATCAGCTCTTTAAATGCACCTCTTTAAGGTGGAGTTTTTATTTTCCTATCTCCTTAATTGTTTTTGAAGTATTTGAAAGTATCTCATTGATCATCTGGAAAACAAGCTTTATTTCCTGTGGCTTTAAATGCTAAAACAGAGCCTTTAATTTTTAAGCACTCAATTTCTTTTTCAAAATGCTGATAAGCTTACATTGGAAAGTCTGACTTGTTCTCGCATGAAAGGATTTTTTGCAAATATGAGTTTTAAAGCATTTCGGTGTACATTTTATTTGAGAGCAACCCCACAAGCCCGTGATTCGTACTCACCACCACTTTCCCTCTGTGAGCTTTCACTGTCGCTCCAAACCACTGATTCGATTTAAACTCGATGGGTTCCTTGGTTCCATTGACTCTGATCTTTCTGTTGTCTGACAAGGAGTACATCAATTGTTAATGACTTATAAAACATGGCAGCCAATTCAACTATGTAATAATAAATTCATCCACTAAAATACTTGAAAAACAATTTTTATAGGCAGAGGTGTTTCTCCTTGACTAAATCTAAGCTCAACTTTTCATTTAGAGCAACACCAATCAAATGCAAAGACGTATTCAAACATTACATTTCACCACTTCACTTAAAAGAAGCAATTTTTTACAAGTGACATTTTCACACTACTGTGAATCTGATGTGGACTCCGATGGCCTTAAATCTATACTTTTGTCATTGATTTGTATCAGATCAAAGACCAAATATTTATACCTGTTCTTAAAGAATTTCAATTCTTTTCCAATAGTGAAACACGTGGGACTCTCCCTAATCGGGGGACGCACAAGCTTTCTCAGTGTGGGTTAGCAGGAGTCAGCATGAATGACCCCCAAAGCCTTGGTTTTTAACTAAATGACATGCGTCCACACAACCACAGAAAATAACACCTCAACATAGTTTTATATGCACTTTGCAGATGTCTGCATGAAGGGGGCTTTCGGGGTTGCAGCTCAATCCAATTACAACACACTTCAACTCTTAATAAAAAGCAGATATTTTTTTCTTTCTACCCTGATTCCCAGTTAACATATTTCCCACGTGGCTCTAACTGCTTGGTTCTAACTGGAGCTTCAACAGGAATAGCTAATGAGTTTTGAAAGACAGCTGTACCGGGGTATCTTATTGGTATATGTTTCCTTGGGTATGCATTTTACTTTTCTTCCTTGACTCTATAATACATGCATTATAAAATGAACTTTTAACTCCTATCAAATGAGGCCAAAATATACACATAATTAACCTTGAGTTTACATATGATTACAAGCTTTTAGAAAAAGAATAAATTATACAAACTAAATCTTAACCTAAATTTTACATTTTGACATGTTACTAGAAAATCATAAATTTCCTTCTTTAAAATGGTATGCCTTTGATGTTTCTGGGCTTTGAAAAAAAAAGTTCTGGAAATCCTTACCCAAATGCACACAATTGGCAAAGAATTAGAGTATCTTACAGATTACAGCATAAAGTTAAAAATATAAACATTTCTATTTGCATCTCCGAAACTTAAAAGATCGTAGAACTCAAGAGTCGAAGGATTTTGTCACTATTAACTGGGTGTTCTTGGGCAATTCATTTAATCTTTTGGAGTTTTGATTTCTTCTATGAAAAGAGGCTAAGGACACCCTTCCCCTTTCCTCTTTCTCAAGGGACCACAGAGTCACAAAGACCAGGTGAGAGAACAGAGGATGAAAGTGCTGTACAAGCTGGTGAGTCAGATAATTAGAAACCTGTAAACTCAACCTAAGTCCAAGAATTGGAGAGGACCTCACAGACATACAGGCATCACATGATTTGTGGTGTTCAGCAATGAAATTACTGACACCTCAGAATACAGTCAACATGGCTTTGATTAAACCCAGGCAGAAAGTGCTACAATGGTTTTGAGATTTTGAAACAACTAAAAAGCAATAAAAAGAAGACAGCACCTCAAAAATTCAAATACACTTAGAGGGGATCCCATAAGGACTTAAGAAAAACAGGCTTCTGGGGGGAAGAAAATGGATTACAGGGAAAGACAGAATCCAGTTCCAAATTCAGCCTCTTTTTTCTAGAGAAAATGATGTGACTGTCCCACAGTGATTCCTGAAGCATCTTTCCTGCTATTAAACTGTACAACGTGATTAAAAGTGTAAATTGTGGGTTATTTTTCAGCACCCAATTTCTTCTGGACCATTGGACCTGAACAGGCATTGAAAGGAAGGAGATATCCAATAGCCTGTAATTTCATGGAATTGATCCTGTGCCTCTCATTAAAAATTGTAATTGACAACACTTGTTACCTACCAGTTTGGTAAAAAATAATATTCACTCTGTTTTCAAGGTAACTCGATGCAGCATTTACTAAGGGCCATTTGGCAACATATATCAAAAATTTAAATGTTGCCCTGGCTGGTGTAGCTCAGTGGATTGAGCAAGGGCCTGCGAACCAAAGGATCGCAGTTCGATTCCCAGTCAGGGCACATGCCTGGGTTGCAGGCCAGTTCCCAGCAGGGGACGCACAAGAGGCGACCATACATTGATGTTTCTCTCTCTCTCTCCTTCCCTTCCCCTCTAAAGATAAGTAAATAATATATTTTTCTTTTAATTTAAATGTAGACTTTTTTTATTTGATCAAGGAATCCAACTTCTAGGATTCTGCTCAATGGAAATAATTACACAAATGCATTAAGATGCAATATGAAGATATTTGCTGTACTATTTATAATAACAAAAACTGGAAGGAATTAAATGTTCATAAATAGGAGATTCAAAAAGACATTTCTATTACCTACAGAGTACACCACTATCCAACTGTCAGAACATGTACAGTAGTTTGTATGCACTGATACAGAATAATGTCTACAAAATATTTTTTTATTTTTACCTTTTCCAAGGCTTTAAAAAAAGTATGGAAAAAATAAAAGGACTTAATATAACAAACACTTGTATTCCCATGAGGCAGAGCTGACAATTTTTAAGCTTTTTCTTATTTAGAAACATTACAGAAGCCCTTGACAGATCTCCTCGGTGCCACTTCCCTCTTCTCCTCCATTCACAGCCAGCATCCTGAATTAGACGGATATACTTCTGGCCATTTAGAAAATAATGTCCATGAACAATACAGAACATGGGTCTGCAAGTTTTTCTGCCAAGATTGATAATAAATATCTTAGGCTTTGCGATCTCTATGGTTTTTGCCAACTCTGCTCACTTATGCCCTTATAACAAAAGCAGCACATAGATAGTATGTAGAAGAATGGGCTTGGCTCTGTTCCAATAAAACTTTATTTACAAACACAGAAATTTGAATTTTCTATAATTTTCATGCATCATTGAATATTATTCATTAAAAATGTTTCCAACCATTTAAAAATGCAAAAGCTACTCTTAGCCATACAAAACAGGTTTTAGTTGTAGTTTGCAAACAATTGATTATTACTGAGTATTTTTGCATGTTCTTTTTAACTAAAAAAAAATGGTACTATGTTATCTATATGTAGCAGTCCACACCTGTGCTTGACATTTAATTTTATGTTTGTTGAAAGAGATCCATGTCTAGATAAATAGATAGATAGATAGATAGATAGATCTAGCTCATTCTTTTTAACCCCTGTGTAGAACTGTAACTCATTAAATAGCCATCTACATTTTATTTATCCATTATATTTACATATGAACATTTAGGTTTTTTCAGTCTTTCCACTAAAAAAACATGTGCCCTGAGCATCCTTACATCCATCTCCATGTGCATAAGCACAAGAGAGTCTTTCTGGCACCAGATTAGAAAGGACATTGCTAGGATGTGGATAATTATAATATTCATCCTGTCATCTATGCCAACTGGTCTCCAAAGTAGCTATAATTTCATGCAGCACACAAGAGAAGGGCCATCATCTCTTGGTACTGTAGGACTTTTAAGTTTTTGTCAATCCATATGACTATGAAACGGTACCTAATTTTGTTCTGTTTTCATTTGCATTTCCCTGATTATTAGTAAGGTTGATTATCTTTTTATGCTTATGGACCATACACTTTTTTCTTCTGTGAATTGCTAGTTTATATCCTTTGATCATTTTCTTGTTTGGTTATTAGTGTTACCAATTAGTAAGAATTCAATATATTGTATCAATTCTTCTTCCCACATACATATTGCAAATATCTTCTCCCAATTCTTGCTTATCTTTTAACTTTGTTTATGGGGATTGTTGCCCATCTGGAATTTATTTGTGTATATGATGTGTCATAGCTACCTTACTTTCAACATGAAAGGCCAGTCATCCCAACACCACTCAGTGAAGAATGTGTCTTTCCCCTGCCCCCCCGAGAGTTGTAATTCCACCTCTGCAGTGACACCTCCCAGCACAGCCGAAGGGGCCCAATGTGATCTGGCCCCTACCTGCCTCCAACCTCTCCTCCTCCCAGTCTCCCCTGCTCATTAAGCTTCAGAAACACAGACTTTCTCCTACACACCCAGCTTGTCTGTCTCCTCATTGTCTTTACTCTTCTTACTGCCTGAAATACTCTTCCCACCGTCTCTGGCATAGTTGCCTCCTTCTCCTTACTCAGGCTTCAGCTCAAATGCCACTTCCTCTGAGGCCCCTTCCCTACCTTTGTCATTCAGTTTCCCATTACTCTTTTTTTTCCAGCCAAATGCTTTATTATACAACATGGCATTACATAAAATTGTTCAACATATTTTTTTTTTGCATTCAACAGCTTTTGTATTAGTTTCAGGTGTATGCACAGCATACGGTTTTCTCTGTAACACCAGCACTATCTGAGATGCTCTTATATCTCTGTCCGAATGCTTACTGACAGTCTCTCCCCTTCAGAATATACACAAATCCAGAGATGCTCTCCGCTTCACCCCTGCATTTCCCATTTCTAGAACAGCGCATCGCACACAGTAGGCCCTCCATAAGTGTTTGTTGAATGAATGACCAAACTCTCATCTATTCATTCAGAAGTTTGTCTAGGACATTGTTCAGTGTGATCCCATTTTTCTTTAACAATCAAATATTCTGTGTATGGATGTGTCCGTATACATGTAGACACTGAACTGTTAATGACATTTATCTTGAAGGCAGGGGTGCGCATGCTTCAGTGGCTTTTTAAATTTCTCTTTCATATATTTCTGTATCATTTGAGTTTTTACAGGGAGTATTATTACATCTATGATCTGGGAAGAGAAAACCTATGATAAAATCAAAAGAGCTGTAGACCAACCCGAGAAACAGAGATGGGTGATAGCAATAAGATGGATTTAGCTTACTGTGCCTTTCTGGGCTTTGAAGGCGCCTCTCTCAAACTGGCAACTTTGGTCTCTGGGTAGCGGGGGTACAAATCCCAGTGCGTGGCGAGCCTACAAACTCTGGGTTCTTTTTTCATAGGAATATTCATTCCTGAGCAGAAGTGAGAGAATGTAGAATGTGGTGCACATATGGGCAGCAAGCAGCTTTTTCCAATCTTTTAGCTTAGTAAAATGGGAGGGATTGCAGAACGTGAAGACAGATGACCATGGGGGAGAGAAGAGAAAAGCTGAAGCTGACACAGGTGTGACCAAACTCTGGATTTCTGAAAACTATTTAGAACATCCTCGACCTCATACTGGAGAAGAATGTTTCCCTGTAACCTTCAGTCATCACTTTAAGTGCGTCTCCCTGGAGACTTTCTCAAGGCTGTGGCAGGAGCTGTTCAGACATTTTTCAGCAAAAAAAGAAAAAAGGGAAAGAAATCCTTACACTTTTGTTTATAATCTCCCCCATGGTCAATGAGTGCTGCAAAAGTTCCACTTAAATTGAAACTCTATCTGAGAATAGACACTACTGGTATGTAAAATTCAAAATAAAACAGTTGTGGCCAGAGAACTCCTTGTCTAACAGAAACAAATCCAAGAAAAGAAGATGAGTTGAGTTTTGTGTCTCAGAAAATTAAACTTCTAAAGATATGACTTCCAATACCCTAAAGCACAGGTGGCAAACACAAGGCCCATGGGCCGAATTCTACCCTCCACCTTGTTTTATCTGGCCCAGCACCTTATTTCTACCCGGTGGCAGTGCCGAGCTCCTTGCCCCTAGTTAAGGACTAGTTATATTTACACAGTCCTAAAATTACATTCGGCCCTTTGAAGGCAACAGCGGGCATGGCTGATGTGGCCCCCAGTGAAAATGAGTTTGACACCTCTGCCCTAAAACTACCCCTAAAAGCCATTAAATAACACCTCTAGCCTTGTTAGTCATCTTATTACAAATTTTCAAGTTTAAGGAAATACTACACATTCACTTTTCCATGCAATGTTCAAGAAATATGTATTTTTTTCAGTTTTATTTAGATATAATTGACATGCAGCACTGTATAAGTTTAAGATGTATAGGATAATGGTTTGACTTAGATATATATCATGAAATGATTATCACAATAAGTTTAGTTAACATCCATATCTAATAGCAATACCAAAAAGAGAAAAATATTTTCCTGATGACAAAAACTCAGGATCTACTGTCTTTAACAGCCTTCATCTACACCACACGGCAGTGCTAACTGTAGCCACCATGCTGTACATCACATCCCTAGTGCTTACTTACCTCACAACTAGAACTTTGCACATTTTGACCACCTTCATCTAATTGCCCTACTCCCTGCACCCCGCCTCTCATAAATACAAATCTGATCTCTTTTCCCTTGAGTCTGGGTTTTTTATTTCCACATACAAGAGAAATAATATAGTATTTGCCTTTCTGTCTGACTTATTTCACTAAGCCTAATGTCCTTATGTTTCATCCATGTTGTTGCAAATGGCAGTGACTCCTCCTTTTTAATGGCTGCATAGTATTCCCATGTGTGTAAAACATCTTCTTTATCCATTCATACATCAATGGACAGAAGTGTGTTATTCCAATAAGAATATTCTATATAACTGAAATTTATTCTTTATACCATATATATACTACATACAAATATGTGTGCATGCACATACACACACTAATTTTCCTGTCTTTACCTAATAGATCAAATCTAAATACCTTGCCCTCCACAACACGGGCTCAGACCCCACACCTGATCTCTAGGTACGGCGTTTCCTTCCATCCAGGTAATCTCCTCGCTGTTCTTTATTGGGTCTCACTCCCAGACTTCATATATGACATTTCTCTTGCAAATTTTCATTCCTTTGGAATTCCAAAACTCCATTAATTGTTTCCCAACCAATCCAAATCACTTCCTTAGACACCTGTTTTAAGATGTAGAGCCCCCAATTTTTTCTTTTCAAATTGAAAATCTTCCAGATTTTTGTTTTTTAAAATTCAAACAATAGAAAGTAACAAAACTTGCATAAAGAATTATATGAGGTAGTCAGTGAAAGGCCATTGGAACCTTACACCCTGGACATAGTTGCTGTTAAGGTTGGTAAAACCATCCACTCACTGAAGCTCATTCCTCTGGTTTAATACATTTCTTTTGTGAAAATCATAAAGTTTTTATTTTAAATTTTAACTATCACTATTTAAAATTTTTCATATCACTATCTAAATGTTCACTTCCATATGTAACCAAAAAACTAATAAAGCTAAATGAGCTGAATGTATGCTTTTAGAGTTCTAATAATAATACTCATAAATATGGGTTTGGGATAGCAATAGTCAGCAATGTATCACAATCTTCCTGTTATATAGTTTTCCTGATCCAAATGAGAATATAAATTTTCTGCCTCAATTATTTCCACGTCTACATTGTCTTCCCAAGAATAGAGACCCCATTTCCTACTTCCTGTTTTTAGCAACCAATGGTGCCTAGACAGAGTTAGTCAGACCTTTGCTAAATAATAAATATGAATGAGTTTTCTATATCATATAACAAATATCATTTTAAATGTTTTTCATATGTAAGTTGAATCAGGTTTTATGTAGTCTGTTCTGGAGATACATATGGATTTTTGTAGGTAAGATGCAAGTGAGTTTTGGATGGGTGTTCTGCTCATTTATATGATGCAGCTACAGGATCAAATTTTAAGAAATGAAAAACATCATTTCTCCAAAGGGAAATGGCAAGCCATCCACAGGTCAGATTAAAAGCAAAACCAAACAAGAACTCCCCTAGTAAGACACAAAAATCTGAAAGGCAGAGCTGTCACAGTTGGATTGTGGAGACTGAGCCATCGACTCAGACCTCATCCGCTACAGGTCACTCCACCTCATCTACACTGACGAGGGCTGCTTTCTCTCTCATCTCATCCACCCCCAAGGCAGACACATGCTCAGACACACATACACATGCATGCATGCACACAGAGACCACTCTCAGCTCTGACCTTAAATGATAACAACGCTCTCTGAAAAGCGTGCCCTGATACAGAGAGCCCCGCCCCCAGGACTCATGGACAGGAGCCCTTCTTTTGCACAGCTAACCCCTTGTCACTTCCTGCTGTCAGAGTACTATCCCAAGATTAGAACTGCATGCACTGATCTCTTCATCCACTGGACTTACATACTGTGAAGTTGGAGAGTACGCCCATCTTGTTCTCCACATGGCAGTCCCATTAACCAAGCCAGTAGGTTGGAATGCATCCTTGACAATAACTGAACCTCCTCTCCCAAATCCTAATCAGAAATCAGTTCCTGTTGATTCTTCCTTCTAAAGCTCTGACAAATCCATCTATTTCTACCCATCTGTGTTGTCACTTCCCTAAGTGTGACCACCGCCTTGAAGCCCCAGTTTCTGCAATGGCCTCCTAACTGGTTTCCCTTCCTCTAGGATTGTCCCCTTCAAATGCACTCTCTTTCCTGAGGCCAGAGTTCTTTCTAAAATGCAAAAATTCTTAAAACCAGGCTTATACCGCTTTGACCTTTCCAGCATCATTTCTCGTCATTCCCAACCTTAGTGCCTTTCTTTCTGCTCCTTAAACTTTTTATACCATCTCTCATCTCTAGGTTTTTCTCACACTTGGAATGATGACCTGGGGTCAAATATCTTGCTATAGATTCAGCTGGGGAAATGAGAGATCTCAATATGGCTTATATGTCACCTTCCGATTGGCAGGAGCACAGCATGCTTCTGTTTAGTGCCCAATAATTTATTTACTTCAAGAAGTAATGAAAACCTCTCAGCATGGGAACCTCAGGAAGCAGACTAAATGACATAAATCTCTTCAATATGACCTCAAAGCAATGTTTTTAAATACAGGATATGATTGGGTTTCAGGATGAAGATTGTATAAACTTGCCTCCCAATAGCACTTGAAAATGTATTTACACTAGCTCTTGGTGTATGCTTGCATTGTCCTCAGGATGTCACCCCTGTTGCCAGAATATGTTATGGTAAAAAGGTCCTAAACATCTTCTACCAAGATGGTTGATTTTGTGGTTAAAAAAATCACCATTCCCAATGTTACAGAAAATAGGCAATTCAGAATTCAAGCCTTCTGCATCTACAATGTATCCTTATGGAAGATTAACACCCAAGATGGAATTGTCCTCTGGGAGATCTTAAATTCTACCCAATCATGTAGGACCATACTATAGGGAAGGCAGAAGCAAAAATGTATTCCTTCTATAAATAAATTCAGATTTATAATTCATGTGGTCCCTGTGCACTGCCTGGTTCTCCTATCACTCAATTTATTCTGCCATTCTGCCATTTCTATGTACATATTCTCCGTCCCCCAATCTTCTCTACCTCCTCATTCTCAGCTGATTGTCTTAATTCTTATTTCACTGAGAAAATGCAAGAAATTAAAAATTTATTTTCTTCATTCTCTCAACAAACTCACCAACTTACTCTGAGTTGTCCTCTCATTCTGCCTTCTTTGGCACTAAGAAGGAATTGACTTTGTGCCTCTTCAAGGCCGACACTTCCATCTGTACAAGAATTCCACCCATCATTTTTCATCTTCTTAGGAATTTATTCCTGCATATACCCCTCCTCCTTCGGCCACCATTGTTTCCCTCTCAACCAAATAATTCTCATTAGACTATACTATAAGAGCTTACCAACTGTTACATTTCTGTGGTCACATCTATAACAAAACTCCTTAGGTCCTGGCTGGTGTGACTCAGTTGTCTGGAGCGTCATCCTGTAGACTGAAAGGTCATGGGTTTGATTCCCTGTCAGGACACATAACTAGATTGTGGGTTCAATCCCTTGTTGGGACATGTACAAGAAGGCAGCAGATAAATATTTCTTTCTCATATCAATGTTTCTCTCTCTCTCTCTCTCTCTCCATCCCCCCTTCCTCTCTCTCTCTCTATAAAGCAATGAAAAAAAAAATGTCCTTGGGTAAGGATTTAAAAAAAGAAAAAAAAAAAACAACTCCTAGGGAAAAAATGACTATGCAGACAACTGCCTCCTGTTGGTCCCCCTTTCCCTCCACACATCCAACCGCCTCCTTCAGTCGTCAAGAACTCTCTGTTGCCAAACCAGACCTTCACGTTCAGTCTTCTTTTCACTCCAACTCACAAGACTTTCCTCATTGGCTTAATGGCTTCTTTTACCTAACTGGCCACTCCTTTATAGTATTTTTTTTTATGTTTTTGATCTTAGAAAGTAAAAACCATATATGATGTCACACAACCATGAATATGTCATTAGCAAAATGCACAACTACTCAAACTAAAAAGAAGAAGACTATGTATCACTTCCTCTCAGGTCAAGTCAAGAGAGATTTTGACACGAATGAGTCACAAAAATATTTGTTTGTATTTAGGGCTATTTGGATTTTAGAGTTGCAGATAAGAGATTACGGACATGTATCATGGACCTGTATCATGGCCTCATAGCCTGTTCATGAGCCAAAACAGCTTTGTCTATCATTGGTGTTTGCTGCTGTTTTTAGTTTGCATGGTGGTGGGAAATGATCTTCAATTAAATGCCTGGATCTTTTCCTTTTCCACATAATAGTGTGATTATTCCTCAAGAATGAAAATTCCACAATTTACTTTACAATCCTTCCCTTAGCTTTACTGCACATTTTCCTTAATTAATTTTGCTCTCATGGTAACAAAGTAAAATCTACCTTGAAAAGCTTTATATTTGCACATAGGAACTGGAGGATAATTTTGTATTATATCTATGCTATATACAACAGAGATTATACAGGGAAGCAAAAGTAGGTTTACAGTTGTGAGTACATGGAACAGCTTATTCTTGTATTATTTATTAATATTGTTCAGTTTTTCACATGAACAACTGTAAACCTACTTTTGCCCCATCCTGTGTTGGAATTTAGAGAGGTTAATAAAATGGACCAAAGCACAATGTCCAAAGCAGTGGACATAAAAGGTAGGATGAGGGCCTAACATGTCCCATGGAGAGAAAGTCTGAATTTTAGCTTGCCTTGCTGAAGCCTGACTTCCTTTTGTTAGCTCAATCTAAACACCACATCTTTGTGAATATGCATTGCATTCATTTTGAATTATTTAATTTAACTTCCTTTCCAGATGAACTATCTTTATTAAATGCTTGTCATGGATGGACAGAGTCTAGGCAGAACGTAAATATCTATGATTAGCTTGCTATATAGTATATTATAATCTAAGGTGTAACAACTATGCCATAATTTTTTCTCCCAAGCTTGATAAACCATTTGGGAACAAAAACAGAAAAAAACACCTAGAAAGTAATTTATGCCAATCCCATGCATGTATGATATCTTCAAACCTTGTATTTCTCTGAGATCCTGGTCAGTGTACACACACACACACACACACACACACACACACACACACACACAATTTAAGTTCTAAGCTAAAAGAGAAAATAATAAGTTTGCCTATATATACCTTTAAAACTGGGTATAATCTAAAGTTTATATTACATGTGATACCAGTTTTAATCACTTCAACATGGGTACTAATTTTAGAGTGACGCTCAGGTCACTTCCCAAAGCTGGATGCTTCTGCACGTATCTATCTGCTGCACCTATCACTCTGATATACTCATGCACTGCTAAATGTGTCTGTTGCTGAGCTTTTGTATAATCTCTAGCCTATATTTCTGACCACCATTAAGATAAGATATTGTATGGTATACATATACAATACATATATACAGTATACCTTCTCTGTACAAAAAGTCTAAAAATTGTAAAATGAATTAAAAATATAGCCCTGTTTTTCACAGCCTCAACAACACTTCTTGTGCAGATGATGGCACAAGTGCAAATAAACATGATACAGGATGCACTGCGCAAAGGGCTTCAATAAACACCTATCTCTCACTTCCGGCCAAGATGGAGGGGTAGGCAGACACACTGTGCCTCTTCTCACAACCAAAATTAAGGACAACAAAGATTTAGAAACAAGAAAACAACCAGAACTCAGAAAATCAAACTGTTTGGAAGTCCAACAACAATTCATCCAGACCGGTAAGAGGGGCGGAGTCACGGCAGGAAAAAGCGGAGGTGCGGACCTGGCACACAGGCAGCAGTGGCTGGCAGCCCCCAGGTGCACAGGCGGCGACTAGCAGACCCCGGGCACGGGGCGGCAACTGTGCAGAACCAGTGAGGCCACACAATGCAGCTGGCTGACTGGGTGGTCCCACATTCACGCGCAGATAATCCAGGCAAAGGGGAAGGGGTGAAAGGGACTGGAATCTGAGAGTGAGTAAAGCAACCGCCATTATCTCCTCTCGGACCCCGCCCCCACATACAGCATCACTACCCAGCGACTGGGCTGTCCCGCCCTGGGGAATACCTGAGGCTCCACCCCTCACTACGTAACAGCCGCGACTATACAAAAACAAACAAACAAAAAAACCCCAGAAATGAAAATGGCTCAAACCGGAGAACAAATCAAAGCCCCAGAGCCAATTTATCTAAGCGATGAAGAGATAGCCAACCTATCAGATGCACAATTCAAAACCCTGGTAATCAGGATGCTTACAGAATTGGTTGATTTTGCTCACAAATTAGATGAAAAAATGAAGGCTACAATAAGTGAAATGAAGAAAGATGCATGGGGAACCAACAGAGATGGGAGGAAAACTGGGACTCAAATCAATGGAGTGGACCAGAAGGAAGAAACAAACAACCAAACAAAAAACGAGGAAGAAACAAGAATTCAAAAAA